>JAJIZL010032482.1:47951-61981 GCA_023969395.1 Amblyomma maculatum
TACTTCCATTTTGTTCACATAAAAAGAGTATTTTAAATCCACCCCCTTTCACTGTACGGAAAAAAGTAAAGGCACAATTTAAAAAGTGTTCGCTTGACTGTTTTAAACGCACAAACTGCAAACATATACAGAAAAAAAAAACAATGATAACGATCTGACACAGACAATAATATCCCGGTGTTTACTCAAATGCTGTAGCGAGAAATACCCAGACCATCGCGACATGAAAAGATGCTGCGTAACCTGCGAATCCATTTCGCCGCTTGGTTATTACAAGTCATAAATATTTCGAAATTAAACCGCGCACTACAATTTACGCCATAAGATAGAAAACAAGAGAGACATTAGCATTTCGAATGCGTCAAATCATTTATCGAAGCTCGAGAGAGAATACTGTTGTTGCAAGATGCTGCCAAAATCAGTCTTGTGGATTTTGGCGGCAAATTGCTCTACGCTCTAGCTCGGCGCTCCTGCTCTGCAGTATGGCGCCACTGCAGAAAGGAGGCATTCAGGTCCGCATCTTGTGGCATCAAGATAAACGCGGCACAGACGCTGCCGGACGGGCGGTCAAGTCGAGCAGCTGGAAACTGGCTGCCGTTAGAACTCACTCGAAGGCATCCGCACTGTCCTCTTTTTTTCGGCACTTGCCAATTGTTTCCACCTTTCTGATCGACAAGGAGCTTCCATCGAACTAATCAACAGCATCATGATTGATTTATAGGAAGGGAAAGGCGCGGTAACTGTCTCACTTGTTTTCTGTGGACACCTCAACCGCGCCGTAAGAGAAGGGAGGAAGGTGGGAGTGAAAGTGAAAAGAGAGAAAGAGAAGCCGTAGTGGAGGGCTACGGAGTAATTTCGACCACCTGGGGATCTTTAACGTGCGCTGATATCGCACAGAACACGGACGCCTCTTCCTTTCGCCTCCATCGAAACGCAGCCGCCGAGATCGGGTTCGAACCCGGGTACTCCGACACAGTAGTTGGGAGTCTTACCACTGCACCACCCCGGCGGGGCAATCAACAGCTAGCATCAACCCTGAGATGCAGGCTCACAAGATGGAGTTAACGCACGACATATCGGCCAACGGGAGATCAGTACGACCACGAAAAACGCTCATCCTCCCCGTGACGTGAAACCAAAAGATACAAACAAACAAACAAAAAACAGCAGGACGCAATACCTTGTCACACAGCAGTGTCACTCAAAGCAATACGCCCCCAATGCCGTTAGGAAATGGCGCAGGGAACATTTGGGACGTCGCAGTGATCTGAATAGTCAGTTTGAAGTAAATTTTGCAGCAGAGAAAACTACCTTCTGACGCATAAAAGTGAGCGTTTTCCGCATATCTATGTACCTTATTTTCTGGAGTTCGTTCCTGGAGTCGCGTTTCTTTTTTTTTTTTTTTTTTCCTCTAGGTATTTTTCGTCGGTGGCACTTAAACATAGTGAATACTGGCACGCCATATTGTGTCATTTTTCATCACTCTCAGTAATGATGTTTAAAAGACAATCGACGAGTAAAAGACAAAAGAATCGAGTTAGGAAAATTTTAGCGCAGCGCGATCCGCTACCGCACGGAGCCATCTGCGCCCGCGCTGTTGGTAGTGCGCGGTCCTTGGGGTCATCTTCGTATGCGCAGACAGCTCTTCGCGGAAGCGGAACCTGGCAGAACACAGATCAGGCTATGCTGAATTTTTTTCTTTTTTTTTTCTTTTTTTTTTACGGACTAAGACACCATATCGCCAAAACCTGACAGCGACGGCCACGGGAAACGGGCACCGCAGCCGTATACTGTCTAGTCACATTCTCGAAAGTTTCGATCTCAGCGTCGCACCCGTGTGGCTTAATTCGTGCGCACGTCGTGCGTTCTTCTTGTTCAGCGTGACGCCGCATAAGAGGTAAATAATCAACGATGCAAACGTGGCGTGCTGGAGGCAAACAGGAACTGGGTAGGAGGCAGACAGCCCATGACAGCGGAAGAAATATCTTGGGCTGGCACAAACACGCCAGACCTCCCCGGTCGATGAAGCCAACAAAGAAGGCAGGCCGCGGGAAGAACACAGGCTTTTCAAAGCTGGAGGATTGCCTGCCTGTTCATGGCAGCTGCCACACGCGCGTATTTTCATCGCAGTCTGGAACAAAAAGGATTCTGTCACGTGTCTTTTAAAGGGACACTGGGGACAACCGAAAAAAAAAAAGCGGTGTGTGTGTGTGGGGGGGGGGGGGGGGGTCAAGAAGACGAAATGGGCCTGGGCAGGGCATCTAGTGCGAGAGAGGATAACCGATGGTCGCTAAGGGCAACAAATTGGATTCGAAGGGAAGGACAGCGTAGCAGGGGGCGGCAGAAAGTTAGGTGGGCGGATGAGGTCAAGGAGTTCGCAGGAATCAGGTGAATGCAGCTCGCACAGGACCGGGTTAGTTGGAGTAATATGGGACGGGCCTTCGTCCTGCTGTTGGTATAAGACGGCTGGTGGTGGTGGTGGTGATGATGATGATGATGATGATGATGATGATAGGATATTGCACTCTCAAACCGGAGAGACCACTCAAACCGAAAAGGAAGCTGTCGTGCACTAGAAATGACCAAATGATAAAATACGGTTGTCGCTTTCAAAGGTTGCTTTCGGAAGTAAAGTGCGTTCGTCCAGAGCAATTTTTTCATCGCATAGCCAATCACAGAGGCAACGCTCAGCGGCCATTCTCTTGCTTCATTTCGGTTACAGCTTGTCCTTTCTATAGGAACGTCGCGAGTCTGAATCCACGGGGAAGAGGAGGAAGGGGAGGGGGGAGGGGTGCTGAATTAAATTTTGTCGGCGGTAAATGAGTCTTTTGCTGTCGGAAAAACATCAGCAGAGGCAGAAGGAGCAACAGAATTAGCTTTGTTTTTCGGGAACAATAATGGATGCGTGTTTTTTCCACGTTGAATATATACGTATGTATGCATAACACACACGTATGTATGTATAACATGGCCTAATCGTCTCCTTTGGATACACGGAAAAGCACCACAGAACCGATGCCCATTGAGAAATTCATACACGGCAGCAAGCTGTTTTCCCACTTCGGCCCAGTAAAGACATGAAAGTCAGCAATAGTGCCGTTTGTGAACATTGGTTCCATGAGCGTGTGCACCCATGAGCATGGGATGGCCGCAATAAATCCTTGCGTGCTGAAGGCCTGCTCCGTGTCTTTCTTTTCACTAAACGGGCTGACAACTGGGCCCGGTCAGCATAATACTTGGCCGTAAATATAATACTGAGGACTGATTGAAGGCTCATCGGAAACTGCAGAGAATAGATTTTTCGCTAGCGCCATCTATGAAGATGTAGGATTGTGAGCGGCGCCCGACCAGTTTGTCTTAACGAAACACGCAAATCTGGAGCAGACTTGGTACACATACTCGTATTTTGTCAGCACATACGAGGCTTTGACTTTCCGCGCAGTGTGTCCCAATTGGCGGAAAAATCACATCACTAGCGTCGCATTGATTGCCAGCAACGAATGTTCATGTAACACGAGGCAGCAAGCTGCACTTCTCTCGTACCAAAACTCTCTGGAGGTTGAAGCGACAATTTCCTTGAGCAGACAGAAGCGTTACTATTGCGTAAATTGAACGAGTACTGTTCTGAACTTGTGAGGGCTTACGGGATCAAAGGCTAACACTGTTTTCTTTCTCTAGAAAAAAAAAAAATGGAGTCGATTGAGCTTGTGCACCTCCTCCCACGAGCTCCCCCCCCCCCCTTTTTTTTTTTTGTACACATCACATGCAAGTATACAATATGGGGACATCCAAAAATGGTTGTAGCTATATACAGCTTTCCCATACTGGTTTGAACGGTTCGTGAGAACAGAAGCTCTGCCGGCTATACGCAGTAAATACAAATCGCCCGCAAAAGACTTACGCTCAACCGTCCCAGTATCGTCTCCCCACGTCTCCGTGCAGCCATTGTAGAACTCAATACCCTCAGCAAACTCATGCAAATGCCACCGTCTCAAGTGGTATTAGAAAAATCCCCGCTGCCGAAATCGGTCAAAACTAATTTTCTGCGCAAAAAACAGCGGCTGAACCATAGAACTGTGGCCTCCCTTACCTTCCTGATAATTTCTGAGCCTAAGCACGAGAAAGAGCCCAGTTCAGCATCTGCGCCGGATAATTAAGTAAGAGTTGAGACTTCCAGCCAGGATACGAACTAAAACAATAAGGTTAAGATGAAGGTACAAAAAAAAAAAGGAAAACATGTTGTTCCAGATAGCGAGTTACCTCGTAGCTGTGGTTACAGTTAGTCTTGTGAAAATAAACCAAACGGCTTGGAAGGAACCCGTTTTTTTTTTCTCCTCCACTATAACGGTAACCCGAGGTTATCACACGCACAAAAGTGAGAGCTCTTTACTATTGAAATAATGGTGCGGTCGAGCAGAGAATACAGAGAAGAAACGACGGTTCACTTTCGGATCGGTTAGGCTCAAAAAGATCTAGTGTAAGCTGAAAAAACCATCGCACTTAAGGGAACATTCCGGAAGTCGTCAGTGGGCTCGACTTCTAATCATGGCACTCCGAAACATGTTGGTTTTTATTACAGTTGGAACGTCTGTAGCCTCCCGTAAAGCCTTTACAGACACTAGCCATTCAACTTTGGCAAGGATGGTTTATCGAGGTGGAAATACTGAATATTGCTTGTCAGCCTTCGGTAAATCATTTTCTAGTATAGGTTTAGTAACCACGTACAGACAATGCGGCGAAAAAAGGGCGAATAGATGAAAACTACTTTTCTACGCCGCAAAAGCTTTGCTCGGCAAGACAAAAACACCCAAGTATTACCAAAAACCAACAGATAGACACCAAAACCTCTCTTCGTAGGATAACTGAGTGTTTGTTAGAAGAAGTGAGATATTAATCGGCGAATCAACTGTCGATGGAATAACCGATCGATTTTTGACATACTAAATGAACTGTGTGGAGCATGAAGCTTAACACAGTGGAAGTTTTGGGATTATTTTCGACCACCGGATGCTCGTTAACGAGAACCAAGAGCCCAGTGCATAGGCGTTGCTCCCGCCGAAATAGGACCACCGCTGCAAGAATGCAACCTTCGACTTTCGACTCATCAACCAGGCCTCATAAGTCAACGGGGCTGGTGAATTCGTTAGAGGCTAAAGACGAATGCCCCTTACGGCCTTCAACGAAGCGCTTTAACAAGTTTTCCTACGAGGATTCCGAGTTGACTGAAAACTAAACCGTAATAATTACGCTTAGCAATAATCTGATAAGATTCAACTATCTGATGGACATTATACTGGCAAAGTGATCGACCGTACCTACGCAACGCAATGAAAGGAACTTACTTTTTTCAAACAAACACACTGTGCGGCAATCACGCACTAAATTTGCATTAATCAAGAGATAATGTGTAGTCGGCCGAAACAATCTCCCCGAGCATATATAATAGCCTTAGTATCCGAACAATAAGCACCTCAGTGCTCACTGATTACGCCCTAGTCAAAAACCACGTTGACGACAAGCGCTCTAATAACAAAAAAGCTCTAGCTGATGAAAACTCTGCCTTATATCAGCATTAGCAAACCGAGGATAAGGTGATAACTTGAGGTTGCTGCTTTAAATAAGGAGGATATCTCGGCGCTGCATCGACTACCAGCGAAGGCTGGAAAGACTCCTGGCATCATCATAAGGTTTGCGCGCCAGGAAACGAGGGACACATGGCTAGCGAGAAAGAATAAGCTCAAGGATAGCCAAAACAACCGGTATATCTGCGAAAACATGACTGCGCGAACGAGAAATCTGTTCTGTGTTGTTGAAGAGTGGTGTGCACAGTCTAGATTTAAGTTTGTATGGCATGTAAATGGAAAGACACTCGGCGACAGTGACGTTGTAATCAAGTGTGCAGATGGCCTTCGGTCTCTGTAACATACCCGTGTCTCATTTCTTGATTTATGGTTAATATGGCCCATTTCGGTTGTTTAACTAAGGAGGAGTGATTTACCTCATTTAAAATAAAGAAGGGATAAAGCCTTTTGCACATCAATGCCCAGTCTGTCAATAGCAAATTATTTACACTTGAAAGCTTTTTTGTTGATATTATGACAAAGTTGATGCCATTATGTTAAGTGAGACTTGGTATGAGAATGAGTTTGGGATCTAAAATTGGCCAGAAAAGAAAACATTCTATCTAAACAGAAAACACAAACGGGGTGGAGATGTGTTGTTGCTAATAAGAAATTCAATACAATGTGACCTACTACCTGAATTTTGTTGTATCACGAAGGATTATGAGATGCTTTGTATTGAGGTGAAAAATGCAATTTTTGCACTTTACTATCGCCCACCTGATGGATGTGTTCAAGGTTTCCTTTCCTTTTTAAATAAATTCCTAATGTTTTGTAATAAAAATAACAAAAACATTGTTATGGGAGGAGATTTCAATATTGACATGAACTCTAACAGCGTCAAAAAAGTTCAGTTTGAGAGTGTGCTTGTTTGGAATGGATGTGTCAACATTATAGAGTCAGAAACACGAGTAACTGAAAGATCAAACACCATTCTTGATTTATTTGTTATAAACTATGGCATCGCTTGTGCCAATAGTGGGGTCTTGAGTTGTCCACTGAGTGATCATATGCCTATTTGTATATTTCGTAAGACGAAACATGCCTAGGACAGCCGCAAGGTGGTACCCACCTTCTAAAGAATCACTGAAACATCACTGTCAGCATTTAAATCAGAATTGCAACAAATGTGTTGGAAGGATGTCCTATAAGAAAGTGATGCAGGAAAAGCATATAAGTTTATTCCGGAGATCTAAAAACATGTAAAGCTTTTCGAAGTGAGCTGAACAAGGTGTTAAAGAAATCAAGAGAAAGTTATTACTTGCACCTTCTTTCACATTGCTCCGGAAACACTGCTAAACTCTGGAGTAGAGTAAATAATGTTTTGGGAAAAAACGTGAAATCGCAGCCATTTGATGGTGTATAGATGGTGAAATCGCAGAAGGCCAGGAATACTTGATACATTGAACCATTATTTTGTTCATAGAGAACATGAGCCATCGTTAATTGAGCCTCAAACATTCAGGTTCTCTGCACACTACAACACAGTACATTTAAAGCAGTGTACTGCCGCTGAGTTATGCTCAATTTTTTCAGGATTTAAAAAATTCCTGTAGTTGCGATGCAGATGGGTCGCAGATCCGACCGATAAAATATGTTATACACGATATAGCTCCTGTCTTAGTCCATGCTTACAACCTGTGTATTTCGTCAGGCACGTTTCCAAATAAAATGAAAACTGCTAGAGTTACGGCATTACATAAGAAAGGTGATAAGATAGATATCAGAAATTACCGTCCAATCTCCGTTCTTCCCGTTTACTCAAAAGGACTCGAAAAAGTCATACACAAACAGTTGTCATCATTCTGTTCTAAATTTGTACTCATACAAAAAGGCTCAATATGGTTTTCAGAAAATAAGTCAACAGAGCTTACACCTCCTAGAACAAAAAGAGTACCTCTTAGACAACTTTGAGCAGAAACTTCTAACCATCGGAATACATGTTGATTTTTCACAGGCTTTTGACCATATAAACCACAGACTCTTACTTGAGAAACTTGAACGATACGTAATAAGGGGTTTCTCAAATGAAATAATAAAATCTTATCTAGCGGAAAGACAACAGTTTGTTTGTACAAACGATGTAAACTCCGTTGAAAATGCATCATACACAGAACACATCACATAAATTTTTCAGAAACACAAAATCAAAATTCAACATATATGTACAGATATAACTTGCTCCGACAGTTTTATTATGGCAATAGAAAAAAAAAAAAAAGCACAGCATTAGCTAACATTTCAACTCTACGCCCAACAGCGCCTTCGCGTTCCATATGACACACATATTTATGGTAAATACCCCGAACTAGAACAAACTATGGGCTCCAAATGCTTCGCCACAGCTTCCCTACACTCCTAAACTGTCTCGAAGATCAAGGCATAAGTATTCGTAACTTAACGCCTACAGAATTCAAATCTTTCCTACACTCGGATCTTCTCACTAACCTTCTTGCGTAAGAAATGATTGTTCGAAGCTTTTTCACTCTATTAATTTTACTCTTGTGTGGAGAAATGTTCCGGAATGTTTTAAAACCACTGCTGTTCAACAATATTGTTTTTTATTTTCGTTGCAAATGTCTAAGTGTAGTGATTTATGATTGTGTATTAATTTTACTGTTTGTCTATATTTAGAATAGCTATCATCTAAAAAAAAAAAACTGTCAACGCCTTCGGGAATTCTCCGTGCATCGGTCCTGCGCTGTTGCTTGTAAGGGGGTCAAGAGCCCTTCAAGGTGCTTCCCTTCAGCTTTCTTCCTTGGCCTCCTCCAGATATTTTATGGAAAATAAACTACTGAAATGAATTGAAATTGAAGTGCGACACTAATAATTAGTGATATTATGCACAATCTCTAGTGTACACTGCGTAAGCTCCTGAAACTCGAATGAACAGGAAGCCTCCCTTGTAGAGAACCGCAGGTTTAAGATTTAATAACCACGCACCGCACGCCATAAACACGTCATCTGCTCCGCCATCAGGCACATAGACACTTTGGATATTTATTTGATAAATGAGAGGCTACAACTTTCGCAGCACATCACGCAGTGAAAGGGAGGCTCATGTGTCCTTTGAAATCCATAAATTTAGAGCCATGCAGGAAAGCTTTCAGTTTCCCGAGAACGACATTCAACGAGTGTTTCTGTATACAGTCGTAGACCAGGTTATGCTTTCTCAATTTATGTATTTATTCTGCAAATTTTCTCGTGTTTCCACCAGAGCTCGCACCGTCTGAAAATTAGGCAAGTGCGTCCCAAAGAGCTTCTGTTGGCATTGTTCGCCGTTTTCTGCTCCGTGCGCCTGTGGCGAAACTAGGCTAGACGTTCTGTAATCTAACACAAGACCAGCGCTTTTGCGTACCGTCCATTTGCACCCACATTACTGCGCGAGAATTCGAGTTGACCACATATTCCACATTCTTTGCAAGTCTAAGACTGATGCCAACTTTCTGCATTCCCAAGATTTGGCCAATTGCTGTGGTTTTAACATCGATGTTTAGAGTGTGTATTACCTTTCGCCTCAATAGTTAGTTTCGCGGAGTGTGAATATATATATATATATATATATATACTGTTATGTAACGTTACGTTACGTACTCAGTACGTAACGGGGGTGTTTATTGGTAGTCTAAAGCGCTGCGAGACCCCCAAGGAGCACCAGCACACACCACTGTGGCTTCTGTTTCTTCTCCTCTCCAGTCTCTTCTTCCTTTCCTGACGCCCCGAAGCACGTGACACTTCCCCCCTCGCAGACGAAGCCCCAGGGCAAGCAGTTTAGCCGGAGATGGAACCTTTTTAGCCGAGCCACATGCACCACCTGGATCCAGCGTGAGCATCAGCCACTTTCGGTGCGGCGTGATATTACATAGTTCACGTCATTCAGGCGCTCCAAAACGACAAAAGGGCCGCTATAGCGAAACAGCAGCTTCTGGGCTAAACCACGCTTGCGCAGCGGCGTCCAGAGCAACACTAAATCACCGGGCACATAAGAGACATGTGGGCGTCGGTCGTCATAACACTCCTTCGAACGTTCCTGTGAGTCCATGATGCGGAGGCGGGCAACGCGGCGAGCTTCTTCGGCTCGACATAAAGGGGTGGCGATAGAAGGCTCGTTGTGGAGGGAAAAAGGAAAGATGGTATCAAGACTACTGCGGGGAACTCGAGCATACAGGAGGTAAAACGGACTGTAGCCAGTCGTCTCATGCTGTGCAGTATTATATGCGAATGTAATAAAAGGGAGGATTTCATCCCAGTTCTTGTGATCAGAGTCCACGTACATCGCCAACATAGTGGTCGGAGTGCGGTTGGTACGTTCAACAAGTCCATTCGATTGCGGGTGATACGGCGTTGTATGACGGTAATCGCAGGTGCATAGACGAAGGAGTTCTTCAATAACTTCAGCAGTAAATTGGCGCCCACGGTCACTGATCAGAACTCGAGGAGGGCCATGGAGCAGGACGAGAAATCGCAGAAGAAATAGGGATACTTCGTAAGCAGTGGCTGAGGGTATTGCGGCTGTTTCTGAATATCGGGTGAGATGGTCAACACATACCACTATCCACCAGTTACCGTTAGAAGATCGCGGAAAAGGACCCAAGAGGTTGATGCCCACCTGCTCAAACGGTGCGGTCGGAGGCGCAATATATGGATAGATAGATCACTGAACTAAATAACAATGTACCTTTTCAAGAACAAATGCGGTGTGTGCTGGTTGAGTTATTTCGATCATTTTTATTTAACAAAGCTCGTGTATTTGGTATGACGGTGGCATATACCGTGAATCATTTGTAAAAAGTTTATAGCCCAAGGGGCTTGATTCTGAGCCACGTAGTGGGGTTCACGAAGTACCGGTGGAAGTCCTTATTCCCGGAGAGGCCAGGAGAAGCGTCCATCTCACCTTCCAGTTTATTTGGAACGCTGTGGACGTGTGATGAGTCACACAGCATGATCCCAAATAAAACCCTGCAGGTCCTTTCTTCTGACAAAGAATAGTGAGCGCAATATGCAAACATACAAACACGCAAGCGAAATCATACCTGTCGTGCTAACTCACAGCCAAAATAGGGACAAAGCGCATACGGTAACAAAATATTCGCGCGAACGGTTGTGATAATCTGCTTTTTTATTGTTTCACGATGTGGATACCCTCAACAATTAGAGCGACGCAAACCTGCGGGAGAATTGTACGAAACATCTTTATCGTGGACGGCAATGCAACACGCGTATTTAGGGGTTATATCGGCCGTTGCCTTGATACACTTATAAGGAAAATATTCGCTCCTATTGTTTGACAATGTTGCCGGCCTTAACGGCGCAACTAGGGAAATAATAACAAAAAGAGTAAGAATCAAAACGCTCATTTCTAAGGAGGTTGCATGGAAAGATTTTCATTTTTTTTTTTTTGCACTAAAGTAGTTAAAATACGAAAAACGACAGGAAAACGAAATCACGTTCGAAGTGGAGGCATTCGAGCCAGCTGGACCCATAGAATACAATGATATACACTCGAAAGCGCCACACAGCGAAGGCTGCCGCGCAATATGACAGGTTTTGTGACTTCGGTTGTCGCAGCATTTGCTCGTTCGAGTGGAGCAAACACATAAACACTCGGAAACTAAGCTTTCGGCGCCCGTACGAACTACAAGTGGTTAGAACGAACCCTGTGACACACTATAGCGAAAGCTATTCATTTGCTAATACCCTATATGTATCCTTTCTAACTACACGCCCTACACGTCATCATCATCTCAGTGCCCTTACTCCCTACTTTGCTCGAACTGACGCATTAAATTTTTCTTTTTCCCACGTACCATACCATAGCACAGTGGAATCTTCCGGAACTGACAGCGCATAGTCATGCTGCATGTTTCATTTTGTTTATTTTGTTCATTTTACTTTGTGCTTTTGTATTTGTAATATCTATTTGTGTATTTGTTCTGCTTGGATCTGTACAATGATCTGCAGTATGAAATAAATAAATAAATTATTGTTCCTTTACACGTGTATAACTTCATTGGCTTAAGTACCCAATTTTATAGGAAGTGAGCGCTAGCTGTTAGCGCTCTCTGCTGTTTCTCCTATACGAAACACAGAATCGTAAACTATCCTACACACCGTAAACTTCGTTTACTATATTTCATATATCGCTGTCTCAGACTGACAAAAGGAATTTAAACAGGCACGAATATCTGCCTGACGACGAACTTCTCCTATGGACGTCATTTTCAGTGTTACGCGGAAAAAAAAAGAAAAGAAAAAAGAAAAAAAAAACATTTTACTGCCAGAACGCATAAATTAAATTCTGAAATTCCAACTCGACCATACTATATGCTCCTGCAAAACAAAGAATGCGCGTCGAGCGGGTAACGGCAGTCAGAGAACGAAGGACGCGCGAAACTGGGTACGAATTTACGTTTTTACAAAAATGCGCGGTGACATTTTTTTTCCCGTCCCAGAGTTGCAACGCGCGACAGCTCAACGAAAGCGGGAACGGCGCACCACGCTTCACCGGCGGTTGCGGCAATGCATAGTGCCACACGCTACAGCCGCCTGCAGGAGAGCCAAGCAATGTTCCCCTGAAAAAGATTAGGGCCTTTCAGCGGCGGCGCCCAGAGCGCGTTTGTGATAAGGGCCGAATAGGGAACCTGTCTGCGTGTACACGAAAGGCAATTGGCTGGGCCGTAAAAGGCGGTCGCTTTCTTCGAACCTTTTCCGCCTATATTTTCCGGTGGCGCGCGGCCTCGAAATTGCCCCAAGGCTCAAGGGAAACTCCCACACCGTGTTTTACTGTCCCTAGGGGTTTAAATTATTTTCTCTCTGCTGTCCTGTTCCCTACTAAAAATGCGCTCTTGATATCTTCAGGTTTTCGCTGATTTCCATATTTTTTTTTCGTATTATGTAATAATTCGGCGCACTGCTCACAACGCCGCTGCCTGTAGTTGCGTTTCCCCGTGCTTCGCTGAAAAGACAATTCGCTGTCGTTCGCAAGAAAAAAATAATAATAATAATAATAATAACAATGACTAAGATATTTGATTATCCATAGCAATTGCAAACAAAGGGACAAAAAGCAAGCGGTGTGGTAACCTGCGAAACGTGCACACCAATTTGTTAGATTTTTTTTTTTTTTAAGGTTACGTTTTCCGTTTTATGTTTGGCTTCAATGTTCGCTGTGAAACTGCACATCAGTGCGCCAATAATTCACGTGTTCCCCCTGGTACCGATATCGTTTCTGTATAAACTCTGCGAGGGCCAAATAAATCTTTTAGTGAAAGTTAGCTAGCGCTTGTATTTTGTCCCTGCGTTCCCGAAAATTGAAGGTCTGACATATTGACAATTTTCCCTTGACTAACGTCCCTTCGAGGCATGAGGGTTGCACGCCGGACTCCATCGTGACCTCAGAGTGCCAGGTAAGATTTCCATCTCATCTTCTCAATTGGCAGCTGCCATCTAGGGCAGCAGTCTATATATATACCATCTCCACGCCTGCAATCCATGTGAGCTGCCACTTCCTAAATGCCAAAGGCATACTTCCGATTTTAACGGCGGCATCTAGCGACGCCGAGGACACTGTCGGTCCCGAGGACGATATCTTCAAGACGGATCGAAGTTCCCAACCTGTACCGGTCTTCGCGAGCAACAAACAACTCAGATGGACCATCTCGCAGAAATGACTGTATTGAAAGAATTCTCAGGCGTAAGCAGCAATAAGTGTCTGCCAGTTTGCCTTTTTTTTTTTCGCGTTTTCGAGGTCACTAGCTGAGGGTCTCTTGGTAGACCTCACTCTCGCTGAGCTAAGCGATAAAGTAATTAAGACAAAGCTGGGGGCGACATGGACAGGCGCGTGGAAAATAAATGTCTGGAGGCACCGTTCAAGAGCCCGAAGCAGCGCAGAGAGCGAGACGAGAGCGATAATGGCCGGGTCGTCGTGCCCATTGTTTCGTTGTTTTTTTTTTATTTTTTTTTATTATTATTATTATTAGTGTTTTTTTTTTTTTTTTTTTTTTTTTTGCGAAGCGTACTGGAAACGCTGTGCCGAAAAGCCTTCGCCGGTTGAGAAGCAGCTTTCAAGGACGAGTCAAAAACTTGCTGGTGAAAACATTTGGGTGGCGTCGGCATGCGGCGGCCACCGGAGCTCGAGATCTGATATCTCTCTGTCATCGTAGGTGGCACCTGCGCGTTCTAGCATATCATCCTCAAACTTCTCGTCCACTTCGAGGACGAGTCGAAAATGATGCCGAAAAAGCAAAAAAAAAAAAAAAATAGGCGCCTTGTACGGAGTGTATATGACATATGTAGTGTTGATTGATTGGCGAGGAGTGGTTGATAGCCTGAATAGTTGACTGACTAATTACAGAGCAGTAATAGGTGAATGAATGAAACCGGTGCGGTGAAGACGAATATTCTCGTGTG
>JAJIZL010032483.1:0-17429 GCA_023969395.1 Amblyomma maculatum
TCCATCATGAATGTTAACCAACTCGCCCAACTTTCGGCATTACTTAACGCAAATATCGAGGTGTCTGAAGCAAGCACTTTTCCATAGCCATTTTTCGGAAAGAACATGAATTTTTGCATATGTAGTTTACCTTATGGTATCAAAAATTTGCTTGCTCAGAGGGATGTGTGTCGCGGTTCTTAGTGTTTTTTTCTTTTTTTTTCAGTGTCGCTGGCTCCTTTTTATGTATAATTTTCATGTATAAATTTTATTGTTAGCAATCACTGTGCCTCATCCCCTCTTGGCCTTGTGTCTCGAGCCGTTGTACTGGAAATTATGTCTGATCTTGTACAACAAAATGAGACCTCTGAAAAATCAAGCCCGGATGCAGTGCGTTGCTGTATTCCCTATGTGAGGACACTGCGGTGCGTGTGGGACCGAGGCAAATACCAAATATGCATTTATCATTAGTACAGAGCCCGCACGGTCGCAGAACGCTTTGAGGGCTGTCACGTGTAGTCAGGCCATCCAGTACACAGCGTTTGCTTCCAGTCCTGATTTTCGACAAACCTTTGCAGGCCGCTGGCGTTATTATTTCAATACAGAATACGTTATTTCTTATACTTGTAAAGACGATGACACAGTGCCGACACAAACGACGATATCATCCAAATGACAGAGACAAATTTTCCACTTGAGGCCGCGTAAGATGTTTTCCATCATTCGCTCAAATGTAGCAGGAGGGTTGCAAAGACGAAATAGCATCACAGTGAACTAATATAGTCCGTAACTAATATAGTAACAAACGCTGTCTTGGGGCGGTCAGACTCACCCTTCGGGACTTTGCAATAGCCAGAGCGCAGGTCCAGGGACGAAAAGAACTCAGCTCCTTGTAAACAATCGATGGCGTCGTAAATGCGTGGTAGGGGATATACGTCTTTACGGGTAATTTTGTTAAGACGGCGGTAGTCAAGGCAAAATCTTATGGAACAATCCTTCGTTTTCCCAAGTACCACGGGAGACGGCATGCACTAGACTAAGGCTGAATTACACCACGTGGTAGCATGTCGTCGACCTGCTCAGCAATAACACGGCGCTCCGTATGCGAAACACGGTAAGGGAGGTGGCGAAGAGGGGCACTGCCGGTGTCGATGTGGTGAACAACCTCGATCGCACGGCCCAAGAAAGTCGTCTGAACATCATAAGAAGAACGGAACTGGGTGAGGAGAGCAAACAGTTGCTCGCGGTGAGTCTGGTTAAGATCACTGGCCACAGATGATTGAAAAAGGTCCCAACTCGGTATATCGGAAAAAGCAGTAATCGGCGTTAGGAAGGTTACGTGGGCACTCTGTGGTAAATACCCACCAATACCAAACGGCGAGATGAGGCCAGCAGCTTCAATACGACCAAGGTATTCGCAAAGAAGTAGCGGGAACACCGCGGTTGAGGCATTCGCAGCAACAATGTCAGCGGCACCGCGGTTAATATCGATGATAGCAAAGGGAAGAAAGAGGTGACGGCGAGAACCGAACGTGGGAGAAGGCGCAAGAACAGTCGCGTCTAAAGAAAAGGGCACACACACGGAAACAATCCTAGAACTGTTGGGCGGAATGTCGGTTTCGTCGGCGACAACAAGTTTGGCACAAGAAAAAGACGGCTCATTGTCAAGAACCGCATCGCAGAGCGTAGAGAATGCCGGCTTTTTCGAATATGTAGTTGCTTGGGCTAGCCGAGCACTAGCGAATGCTGAATCTAACTACACCGTCAGGGAAGAGGAGTGCATTTAAAATCATGTGGGCCTTAACAAAGTTTCGCCCCTACTTATATGGCCGCCGCTTTAACGTCATCACCGACCACCATGCCCTCTGCTGGTTTGCTTCCCTGAAAGACCGTTCTGGACGCCTCGGCACCTGGGCGCTTCGGCTCCAAGACTGACTTTGACGTGATATATCGATCGGGATGCAAACACTCCGACGCTGACGCCTTGTCTCGCTCACCGCTGCCTTCTCCTGCGCCCTCGGACTTGATATCCGAACCCTCCGTGGCAGCCCTTACTTCCGACGACCTGTCTTTTGAACAACGCCGGTATCCCTGTATATTTTCGGTCCTAGACGTCTTCACAGCGTCCTCAATGTCTTTTTCCGCAAGCCCTTCGTCGCCAAGCTTCCCATTTTGCGATCCGGAGTGGTCTGCTTTATCACGCTTTATAACGCTATATCACGCTTTATAACTCTAGTGCCCGGATGGTCACAATTGGCTCTTGGTCATTCCTCTCCATCTTCGCACAGAAATTTGTGCCCACACCATGCCGACCCGCAAAGCGCACATGCTGGCTTGTTGAATACATACGAGCCTGTCCACCAGCGCTACTACTAGCGGGGGATGTACAACTTTGTTCGCCTCTATATTTGCTTCTGTACTGCTTTTAAGCAGCGGAAGTCGTCTCCGCGCCCCTCCGCCGGCCCTTTACAGCCATTGCCTTGTCCAGCGCGACCCTTTGATTGCGTCGGCATCGACCTCTGTGGCCCCCTTCCATCTTCGACATCAGGCAACCGCTGGATAATAGTCGCCGTGGATCACCTGACTCGTTACGCGGAGACTGCAGCCCTGGCTACGGCTAGTGCTCTTGACGTCGCCTCCTTAATCCTGCGCCACTTCGTTCTACGTCATGGGGCTCCTCGTGAACTTCTCAGTGACCGCGGCCGCGTATTCCTATCACAAGTGATCCACGAGCTGTCGGACGCTTGCCAAACAATACATCGAACCACCACAGCTTATCATCCTCAAACCAACGGCCTCACAGAAAGGTTTAACCGAACTCTTCGTGACATGCTCGCCATGTGCGTTTCTTCTGACGCGTCTAATTGGGATCAGATGCTTATGATCATGAGCCTTCCTTCCTACTGGACACCATACGTCCTTACCACCCCGAACGTTTAGAGTACTCTTCTCTTTCTGCTGTTGCCCGTAATGCTCAGCAGTGCCGTCAGCTGGCTTGCTCGTTCACGTCGGACATTCAATATCTCAGCCGACATGAGAGCTCCCGCTTTCGACCATCGAGAAAAGAATTCCCCACCGTAAAGAAACGCGGGGTGTTCGGCCGGACGACGACAGCAGTCCAAGTCGGGCCGCCGGGAAACAAAAAAAATTGGCTGTGGCTTAGCTTGGTTAAGCCTGGTGATTGCGAAGCAATACGTGGTACTACTATTGTACCGCTTGTGGTGATGCTTGGATGTGCTATATTCACCATGGTGATGCTCCGGTTATGTTTGCTGTTATGGCTATGGTGACGCTTGACTGTACTATGTTTAGCTATGGTTTTACATACGTCTGGAAGAAAGGCGCAGTATCTGACACACTTTCTCCGACAAGTGTGCGTTTGGATTGTACGCCATCGCTCCTGTCGTGTGGAGTTCCTTGGCACGCGTTTAAGTATGGGATTGGCAGGAACGCTAGACAAGGTGAGACTTCTCAGGCTTTCGCCTTTCACTACTTTAGTCGCCGAACTGGTAGTGCTGCTAGTAGATGCACGTTCCAAACTATCGGACAAATTCGTATCTTCCTCTCCTGCTTCTGTCGTCGATTCTGCTACCGAAGACATTGACCGCCTTTTCCGCCTAGCTGCTTCTTGCGCTCGTCGCTTGGAAAGCCGTTCTTCTCGCTCTTCTGTCTCTGTGGCTCGCTTTTGCTTCCTCTGCAGCCTGCCTAAGCGCTTTGACTGTTGGCGGCATCTCATAGCTTGACGAGAGGAGCGGAGTCAGGCCGTAACTGCCACCGCGCAAGGCGACGGTGAGCCCCCGCTCTTACACAGATGGTATGACATCACGCAACGCGCAGAGCCACTGGTGAGAGGAGCAGAAATCAGGCGGTAACTGCCACCGCGCAAGGCGACGGCGCGAGTTGAGCCCCGCTCATACACAAATGGTATGACGTCACGCAGCGCGCAGAGCCACTGGTGAGAGGAGCAGAAGTCAGGCGGTAACTGCCACCGCGCAAGGCGACAGCGCGAGTTCAGCCCCGCTCTTACACAGATGGTATGACGTCACGCAGCGCGCAGCGCCACTAGTGAGAGGAACGGAGTCAGGCCGTAACGGCCACCGCACAAGGCGACGGCGCGAGTTGAGCCCCCACTCTTACACAGATGGTATGACGTCACACAGCCAGGTCACTCTTAAGGTCAAGTGTGGCTGGCACCACCGCGCCTGTTGACGGGCTAAGTAGTATTGCTTCGCAATAAAAGGTTCAAGTGGATCCCGGCGTCTCCCGCCTGGGTCAGTAGCCTCAATGTGGCCACGTGGTCATCCCCTTAGTCTAGCCGACAGCGCGCGGCGGCCCTTGCGACCCCGACGGAGTAGCCCAGATCAAAAGGCTCCGATCTCCTTGCTAGCCATCTACACTACTCTTCTCCATTTCGTCTTGCCGACGGAGCGCAGTGGCGCGTTCGACATGGTTCGACGCACGAGTGCCCCCGACAATGGGACGCAGACAGACGCCGATCGACGCAGATGTGTGCCAGACTGGGAGACGCCGGCAGTCAGCGAGCTCCTCATGTGCTGCTCTCTACACCGCCACAACGGTTTCCTCCTCACCTTCAAGTCCAAACTTTCGAGAGAGCGGGTCTGAAAGAGTGAAAGTGCGCTAATGTGTGTGAAATTAAAGCGATAAGTACACTCCCTCGACGACGGGCATGCCCTTCACCTAGGGAACCTGGGGAACACGGACTCTTTAAAACTGTGTGTGTGCGGGCAGCATCAGTTTTTCTCCGGAGTTCATTCCTACTACTAACAATGTAAATAAACCAAGTTTTCGTCCTTCTACTCCCACCTCCTTCGCTCAGCGGCACTTCTTCCAGAGGTGGAGCGGGCGTCGATGCAGCCAAGGATTCGCCCAGCGGCACCCGAGTCCCACCTCTAACATTACCAATACCTCCGTTTGGCTGTGTGTTCCGGCTGATTCGAAATTCTCTGCAAAGTGTAATGGTCGCTATCGTGTATTAGAGCGTACATTTCCAGATAACTACTTTTTGGAGCCGGTAAAACTTTCTTCGGACCAAGGTCGCCGCTGGCGAGAAATTGTTCACGTCAGTCGACTTAAGCCATACTACGATCCCCTTGTCGTCCCCTCGCCAGGATGGCTCCCTCTTTCCGCCAGGTTAATTGTAAGGAAGATGATAGAGCGCCGACACAACCGACGATGAAGACTGCTGGGTTCCTGGACAATCAGCTGGCGCGCGCACTGAAAGCTTGGGTTGCCTTGCTCGGACGAGATTGTGCTTCGCTCTACGATCGTCTTGCGTCCCCGGTCGCCGTTTCCAGTCTTCCGAACAACCCTCAATAGACCCCTCTTCATACTAAGCAAAGGAGGAGCCAGCTTTCATGTTAAATAACTCTCCGGCAGAGCTGAATTTGATGGATAGGATCTAAGCTCTTTGCTACGCTTTTCGTTTTTGTTTTTCAGCTCGCCAACGCTGATGCTGCTAAAGCTTGCAGTCCGGCCACAAAAAACTGTTTTCATCGATTTGCTGGAAAATCGGATCCACACACTCTCATTGAGCTCCAGCCACAAACCTTGATAGGTAGTTGTGGTATTAGATGCACTCATAACCACGCGCCGATTAATGTTTAGGTCGCCACGTGTTCAGCGCAAAGAAACTGACGTGCGACGTTTCACTTCGCGTTTAAAAGTGTGACATTAGAGTGAAATCGCTTGAAACCATCCAGTTTTGTTACTCTTACGGGAAGCAGAGACTACTTGCTCCGCAACAAAGCATTTCCCAATTTGGGCAACCTGCTAAGGTAGCCAACAAGTTAGTTGTAGTAACCCACCATATCATACAACGTTAACACCTGCCCACGTGGTTTAGCCCTAAGAACAACTACGGTAGGTTAATCAGTCCAGCGCGCTTTCATGGTAGTAAGGAAGGTCGTTGCGATATCCCAACTAGTAAATAAAAATAACTGCGAAGTTTCTAGAAATATGGTAGATAATATCCACCTGCGCTTACAATTAGGATAAAATAGCGGCAACTAACGCAACAAATTTGCCGTGTCTGTAGGCCGATGTGCATGGCACGTTATGCTAAAAGGGATATTTTCATTGCGCAGCTCACCGAGCATAGTGTAGCAGTGCTGTGCTGCGGCTCAAACGTGACTTTGAAAGTTCTTATCTTGATATGCGTGACAGTTTCCTCGGTACCGAGAAAGTATGCACAGCTGACGATATGCCGACGACGCGACTAAGGTGGCCTAGATGCGACTGCTCCACTGAGCCAAGATGGCGACCGGAAGCTGCGGCCGCAGTGTTGTCATACCACCAAGCAGTTTCGCATATCGTCCATTGCAGTAAAGAAGTCAGTTGCTGAATTGAAGTTCTAGCGATTTTGTATGGACATTTCTTGATAAAACGAATATTTGTCCAAGTCGGCAATGTTCGTGTTTTGATTTCGATAAGTCATTGTTTCAGGTGCACACAGCCTGTCAACTAGAACAAAGATTTCCGCTACTAATTCTCGTTATATTGGTATCGTAATCAGTAAAATTAAATAATGGAAATAAAATACTAAAGTAGCATGTAATTTATAACGAATGCAGTCATTTTTCCTGAAGTGGTGTGGGGGGTAAGCTGCAGCAAATGCTTGTAGATTTGGCGACAATGGCACCTGGCATGCTGTATATTTAGTATGAAGGAATTTATTATTATTATGAAGAGAGTAAGAAGAATTGTCTTTAATTTTACTTAAAAGTACTGTCTTGAAAGTAATTGGATTCCTCCGCACTAGTTGCGAGCACCATAATTAGATTACCACTTATCCTTATAACTGCAGTACCCTTTCACCAATAGAGGTTTCTGACCGCATCCAGCTAGCAAAAGGTAAAGATGGCATTCACAAGCCCTACCGGATGGCCAAGTCAAATTTCAAGGTAACGGAAATCCCTTACAAGCGATATTTAAACCGGTAAATGTCATTTCGAACGCCAGCACGCTAAAATACTCCCGTCGGCTTGCTGTAGTTTTCTTTTACCTCAAGGCTGGGGAGCGATGCAGATATCTTTCAATATTCTAGTTTGACGCATTTATTCTCCCGTCAAGGAAGAAAGCTCGAAAGAAAGGGAATATACCTGATTGACTGACATAGCAGTGATATGATAACCACGTCACCCCACTGGCGACGCATAGCAATAGAGTGAAAATATAGCTAGAAAAATACTTAATGATCTGCAGGAGCGTAACGCTGTTTCAACATCACATGTCGTGCTTCTAAAGAAGGAAAAATATTATTTGTTTCTCTACAATACTCTAAAGCATTTGGAGTAACCGATACAACTTTTCAGACAACAGTACACTACAACTACGCTCAGTGAACCAATAAGTAAACCATCCTGAAAATCATGCTATCATCGTCATCTCTTAATCGTCACTTAAGCTTTGGCTACTTTGTGGAACACGAACACACACTGCTCTACTGCTTAGCTTCGGCCATGCATGCAAATTATAGCATTTGGAAGCTTAAATAACTATTATATAAATATGAATCGAGGCGGGCGCTGGGTGATGTATTCGATGTTGCACTACCTGAAACTCGTGTTTTTAGAAAATAAGGCATCGGCTTGACAGCCGGTGCAATATCTCTCTTGTTATAGCACGTATCGCATTACATGGAGTTCGTGTGTTCAGGTTGCAGTTGCGACATTTGTTTTTTTTTTTTTTGCTAGTTTCAAACATTTTTGTATGAGGTGAAATGTAATTGGATGTTACAATTTATAGTACCACAATTAAGAAAATTTATTCTCGGCTTTTCGTACTGCGTCTAGGCTAAAATCTTTAATAAATATTTCTTAGGGCAGATTCGTTTAAACAGTACTTTTCACGCAACGCTACACTAGCTTATACATTCATATAGATGGATGCTTTTTTATTCTCTCTCAGTACGTCAAAACACAGATATACCAGAAAGTTGTTGTCTGCTGACTTCAAGTGGTGAAGAGGGAAACATCTCTTAAAGGAAAACAAAACAGATGAAAAGGAACATCTGTATGAAGACATGACGACAACCGAATCGAAGAGAACAAGGAAAGAGAAAATTTGAAGTTAAGAAGCAAATGAGCAGGACAAAAGTAGAAAATGGATTTTAATTTTTTTCTTCTTCTCACTAAACGCCCGCTGATCCGTTCTCTTGGCCATGAACAGTAGATGGTAGCAACTTCACACTTTCTTCTTACTTAATATTTTTTCTAACCTCTTTTCCCCCTTTTGACAGCCTGTCATATTATTTATTTTTGCACTGTAATTTTCCTTCTCCTTTTACCCGCTATACACTAGTGGTGTGGTAGTCTACTTCATTAGACTCAACTGCACTCTGTCAGAAGACTCACATTTAAAAAATGCTTCAGATTGCGCTACGTGCTCTCTCATTATAGCTGGATTTTGAAATTATTGCCACTGCATGCCTAGTCGAGGCTGCTTAGCTTTCCTTTCGGCGAGAACCGAATGCACATCAACAGCTGTGCTTCGCCTTATGTTATTTTCTGTTTCTTGCCCTTCAATCAAGGGAGAGACCTCTGCTGCAAAATTAATGAGCAGCAAGCCTGGGTTCTTTTTCTTCCTCCGCTAGCACGCCTAATCATGAAGAGCTGAGGTTGGGATCGAAACCAACGCTAGAGACAGCTTTCGGCACAGTTCTAAATCGGTTTGTTCTGTAACCATGCATGCTCTTATGATCAGTTTCGTTTTCCGGAGAAAGGTTGAGTTCTGTGTTTTAATATCAGTTTTTTGGCATGATCAATTTCAATATAGGCAAATTAATAACAATAGCCGGCAGTTTCCCTTAACTTTGCGAACTGGCTCCATCCATGTTATTAACTTCTGAAAGCCAGCCGCGAGTCTCAGGCTTTATTTACTATTTTTCTAGCTGAAAGAACAACAGGGGCATGGTTGTCTTGAAACATTTACCAGCGCCGGCGAACACCCTTATTAAGAAACTGAAACACATTGCCCGACACGGTGCCGGAAAATTAGCAGCTCATGGCTTTTAAAACGAGGCAAACAAGAAACTGTTCTTTTTTCGTACAGTCGGCGTCGTTTTGTGGCCTGGAACATTGAAGGTGTTAAAATCATCACTATTTATTTTAATAATATTGCTCATCCGAAGCAATGTATCCAATTTGGGTAAACATATGAAATCAGCAGATCAGAAATAACGACAGTGTTGAAGAATACAGGATCATATTGTCACGTGGTAATAACAAGGTTGCTGGCATAACCAAGAAGACTTGACACCAGTGGAATAACCTCTATATTGAGCTGACTTGCGCCCTCTAAACAGTTATGCAATCGGCAGCGAGATAGCAGCAAGCATGCTCGGAAGTTGTCTATCTGTGAATGCCCGTCGCAACTGTCAATGCTCAATTTACAGGTACGACGAAATCTCTCGGTAAAACAGTAAAATGTGAGTAGCATAACCTGGTGAACCTTGTAGAAACACGTGCAAATGGCGAGTATCTTCGAGATACATCTAGGGGCATCTTGCACGACAAATGATAAATGATAATAATGCGTCTCGCTACAACGAGCATGCACAAAGAGAGCAGAATCAATCCGTGCGCTACAAGCACAGTGATAAGGCCGCATGCCTGAGGATGTCTAAGAACAAATAAAGATTTGAATCGTTCGCTCCTTTACTCCCTCTTAAAACAGAAAGGTAAACAGCTTACCAGAAATACAAATAACAGGACTTTCACGCACTAAATATGGCTTCAAGCGCAGAACATGAACGATTCCTGGGCTTGCCCAACGCCGCTGGGATGTGCCCGTGCCGTCGAGGATGACTTCGTAGTCAAGGTAGAACGGGCCAAGCTACACGGGGACAAGAAAGGAAGACGAGATACAGACAGCGTTGACCTATAACTGAAGGTTTATTTTTCAGACACCTTGGTACATACACACTGGCATCAGTAAAATAAGAACAACAAAGTCTGATAAACAGTAATCACCACAAGAAATCACAGAGGAGAACACAGATCATCCAGCTCTAGATAAAAACCGCAATCATTTATATGTAAGGGCTATGGAGGAGGTACTGACACAACGCTCTTTAAGATGCGCGATGCTTACGGCTTCAATGATATCTCGCGTGGTTTTATCATCGCAGCTGCGCAGCACGATCGTGTGTCCAACTCAGGAGTGCATTTACAATCTCGGCAGTGAATGCCCAGATGGCCTCAGATTCGTTTCGTCACAATGAATTTCTGTTCAGTCAATCAATTATTAAGGCAACCGCCGGTTTGGCATACGTATGCATAGCCTTAAGGCAGAGAGATAGAATACACGACGCCATGAGCGCAGGAAGCAAACCGGTCGTGATGATTTACCATGCATCCTGTGTGCTTACGACCCATTGGATTAAAGCACTTGCTGAGGCCTGACAAGCGATTCAAAGCTGAAAATAATGCATATATTCGTATCCTTTTCCCTATTTTTCTTAAGTTGTGCGAAATCCCATGTGCGTAGGGAATGACCGCGACCTTACTCTTATATCTTATTCTTTTGTCTTTTACTTTCAACGAAGACTCTGCCACTCAGGATAAGAGGGCCGGGGGTAACCAGCCTGCAGTTATCGACACGTCTAGGTTAAAACTCTATCTTCCTGTTTGTGGTTGCAAGGTTTTTTAGATGCATTATTAAAGCATGAATAGATGATGCGGCGCTTAACTAGCTTAGGTGCGCTGAATCAAAATGAAGAAGAGGATTGTTGGCTCGAGGCTCAAAGGCCCAGCACACGTGATTGTGTTTAAAATATATTCCCAATTTTAAAAACCGTATGAAGCCATTAGTTGGCAGTTCGTAAGTGACAATCAGTGGGCTCAGATTGCTTGAAAAATTACTAAGAATTACTAAGAATTTACTAGTCCTTGTGTAGCTTGCGCTGTTCTGCCCTGAGATGAACCAACTAGACTGCGATGTGTTATTCGTAGTCAAGTTGTCCAATGCACCGAATGACTTTGTACGGGCCCAACTACCGCTGAAAGATGGTTTCACTGAATCTGAGAGAGCGTATCGGCGTCCAAACACACTGTTGATCACCTAGCTAGTACTCTGCGTCCTGTCTTCACAAGTTGCGTCGTCTGGCATCGGTGCTTTGCTGATCTTTAATTCGCTGGCGGGCGAGTCGTCGGGCTTCCTCTACACGCTGCAGGTAGGCGGCAACCTTGAGTTTGTTTTCGTCTGTCCCGCGCAGCAGCATTTGCATCCAGCTTTGTCTTGGGCTCCCTGCTGTCCACAGGATTCAACGATGTCGCTATATATGTTTTCTGTACGACCATGTTATACGCAAGATGACGCAGAGCAGGATGGTGTTCCAGGTCCTACATGGGGGGGTGTGGACGTACATGGCGAGTATGTCCGTGATTGTTTTATTGAAATGCTATTGTCTGTTTGTCTGCTGATGCTAGGCGGCCGCCCTCCGGTATCTTCTCTGGTTGAAGTTCAAGAAGGCTTGAGTGAGCTCCGCTGTAAAGTCCATTCCCCTGTCCGTGATCAGGACTTCGGGGGCGCTGTGTCGAGATAAATGCGCTTGAATAAAAACTGAAGAAAGAATATAGAAGCGTCCCCTTTGAAACGGGGTGGTAGCAGTAGCTATCATGCTCATTTTTCTCCCTATATCTTAATTATTGATTTAGATTGATTAGCTAAACTCTCATTCTATTTATTAAATTTTGGTTTCTACATTATTAACATTATGTCACTTCTCTGCTTTTAAGCCACCAATCTTCCAGTCGCTTTTGCTAGTTTCCACCACCGGTTTATTCACCCGGCCACTGTTATCTCTAAACCCCAGAGCTTCAGGCACAGTGACTGCGCCTGCATCGACTTCCGGATGGATACCATTACATTCGAGTATAATATGGTCAATTTTTTCACTGGAGTTACCACATACAGCACATGCGGCATCTTCGTTGTTGAATTTCTTTTTGTAGCTGCGTGTTCTAAGGTCCCCTGATCTAGCTTCAAAAAGTAGGGCACTGCCTCTTGACTTATCAAAGAAAGCTTCGTTCCTGATCTGCATTTTCCACGTTCGGTATAATTCCGCACTGTTTCTTTTCCATAGAATTTATCCAATTTTTTCCTGCTGTTTTTTTCAGCTGTTGCTTAATGCTATTTATTTCTCCGTCCATACTTACTACACTTTTTAAGTCTTCTAGTCTTCTAGCTTCTAGGTCTTCTAGCTGAGCAGCGTCACCTGGCGACAGACAACGGAAATATTATAAAAATGAATAATAGCGGGTTTAAAGCACACCGTACTCGTTTCGTCAGTGTCGCAATGTGCTGTTCATTTGAGAGGCGCTGAGCATTCATTTTCAAGCATTTTTCCAAGCAGGGACCTTACGTTGCGTTCCTTATGTTTCTGCTCGTGGGCAAGGACACTAGATCTGCTAATTGTTATTATTTTAAGGTGTTCCTTACAAAGCTTTCATTGCTGCCATGTTCTCAGTGTACTATTAGAGTCTATCTTGCCTATTTCTTCCGTTACTGCATCTCTGAAAATTTTGTATTTAATCAAGTTGTCATTTAATTTCCACTGGTGCCAGTTAAAAGCACTACCCCGTTTTTGTGATCCCATTACAGAAATTATTAAACAGTGGTCAGAAAAAGAGACGGGAACAACATGGTAGCTACTACATTTTGGAATCACATCAAGCGAAACATATATGCGGTCAAGACGAGCGTGGCTTGCATGCTGAAAATGTGTGTATTTTACACCGCACGTGCCGTCAAGCCATTCCGCCACATCCTCAAGGTTCCACTCCTCCACAATTTTCGACATTACCTCAGTGCTTACGTCTCTGAATCCGCGCACACTGGTCTTATCGCGACTACTAAGGACGCTGTTGAAGTCGCCCACAAGAATGAGGTGTTTTTGCAAACTGAGATTAAACAAAAAATTGAACTGATAGATTAAGAGCGTTATCATGGTGCGCTTGTACTTGCGAGAGCGGTAGAGACAGCTGCAGGGGAGGCACCGTCGAGACGAGCGCTAGGAATTTAAAAGGCGCACGCACAGAGAAATCACATCGGAAATATAGAATGGGGCGGCGTCTCATCGAATGACAATGAGCATATTCAGCGACCATTCTTCCAATACTACCAGACACTATTTGCATTGCACGACTTTGATATGAGAGCGTTTAAGATAAGTATCTATGGGCACTACCAAAACTAAATGAAGAAAAGAAACAAAGATTAGAGCGGCGAATAACTGAATCACAGGTCGAACTAGCGATGTACAATGTAAAACCCGGGAAAATCATCCGGTCCAGACGGCTTAAGTGCGGCATTTATAAAGAATTTGAACTCGAAATAGCGCCAGTCCGGACTGTATTGTTTAACGAACCTTATGACGTAAACGAACTTCCTTCTTCTTGTGGCAAATTCCACACAGTCCTCGTACCTAAAATTGATGAAGCAGAAAGGCTACTAAAAATATACATCATACCGGCCAATTGCTCTCACGAACGTTGACTACAAAATTTATATGAAGGTGTTAGCACGAAGGCTGCAGTCGGTAATCCAGGAAATCATTGGTCCACATCAAAAGTGTGGGATAAAGGGATGGTTCATTGTTACAAATATACGCAAAGGAAGAAGTGTATTAGAATGTTGTGATGTGGGGGGGGGGGGGGGGGTCATAAATGACCGTGTGGCCACCCTGCAGCTTGACCTTGAAAAGGTGGTCGACTGTGTTGCCCATGAAATTTTACTTTGTATAATGGACCTTATAAATGTTGGTTTCGCTATTCGTGAGGGCGTGGCCCAGGCGTACCGCAATTTCACTACGAGATTAGTCGTAAATAAAAGTGTGGGGGCTCCCATTAGCGTGCAGCGTTCTGTGCGGCAGGGCTGTCCCCTCAGCCCTCTTTTATTCTGCATTTACATTGAAACCCTTTGCTTAAATATCTTGGATAATGAAAATATTACTCTTTTTCGTTTGCAAGCCGTGGAAGTGAAGCTTCTGGCGAACGCCGATGATGTTGCAGTTTTTACGGTTAACCAGGAGGGGTATAACCGAAGTTTTTGATTATGTGAAAACCTTTAGCGAAGTTACAGGCAGTAGGGCAAATTGATCCAAGTCCCTGGGAATCTGGCATGGTAGATGGCAAAGTGCTCCTGATAATTTTGGAAGCGTGTCCCGGGTGACGACTCCGCCAAAGTACCTTGGCGTGCCACTGGAATGCTATCGCGATAGCGAGACAAATTGGAGAGCATCCACAGATGACATGCAGGAAAGGGCAGATAAGTGGAAAGGAACAGGCATACCAATTTTTGCCAGAGCCACAGCGTGTAACCTCTTCTTCATTTCGAGGCTGTGGTATGTGATGCAAGTTTTAGATTGTGCAAGATTGAGTGTGCAGAAGCTACATAGCATATTCGCGGTTTTTGTGTGGGCTTCAAAATGGGAAAGATGCAGCCGCACGAATTTATTTAGAAATGTCAAGAATGGCGGCGTGAGCTTAGGGCATCTTCTTTTTTTTTTTGCGGCAGATTGTCAGCAGATTTCTGTTCCTGCGGCACGTTCATGATCTATTTTTGTTCATCATCATCATCATCAGCCGGACTATACCCACTGCAGGGCGAAGGCCTCTCCCATATTTGTCCACTTAACCCGGTTCTGTGCTAGCTGCATCCACTTGACCCCTGCGAACTTCTTAATCTCATCCGCCCACCTAACTTTCTGCCGCCCCCTGCTACGCTTTCCTTCCCTTGGAATCCAGTTTGCTACCCTAAGCGACCATCGGTTATCCTCTCTTCTCACTGCATGTCCTGCCCATGTCCATTTCTTCTTAATTTCCACTACAATGTCAGTAACTGGAGTTATTTCTCTGACCCACTCTGCACGCTCCCTATCTCTTAATGTTACCCCTACCATTTTTCGTTCCATAGCCCTCTGGGTTGCCCTCAACTTAAGTAGAACTCTCTCGGTTAGCCTCCACGTTTCAGCGCCATAGGTGAGTACAGGTAAGATGCAACAGTTATATACTTTCCTCTTTAGCGATACCGGTAGGCTACTAGACATAATCTGCGAGTGCTTGCCAAATGCGCTCCATCCCAATCTTATTGTCACGACTCAAGCCACGATTCAAGACAGGGAGCCGTGAAGGTACACGGTACCATGAAGGTAAGACCCGAGAGTCAGGCTTTCTTCTAGCTGCGATGACAGTGGCCAGCACCAGCGCGCCTCTCGAGACAGCCCACGCTTCGTTGTCGTTGGCATCAATCACGGCAGTCGCGCGGCGCTAGGCACGTGGCATTATTCCCCCCGTGAAAGAAAAGCATCGTCCCGATGACAAGGTAAGAGGAGAGAAAAAAATTTAGGTGTGAGGTGAACTGTCAATAACTCAAGGTCTCACTTGCAGGAAGCGTTCAGTCACGCGAAAAGTGCGGCTTTAAGCGCTGACCGGCACTGTTCCATCTGGAATCACTTCATAATTAATGCTGTTTAAGCGGCGCAGGACTTTACAGGGTCCAAAATACCGGCGGAGCAGTTTATCGCACAAGCCTTTGTGGCGGACGAGGGTCCACACCCACACTTGGTCTCCTGGTTCGTAGTGGACTATCCTGTACCGAAGGTAGTAGTGTCGAGCGTCGGTGGCATGCTGCTCCTTGATGTGCAAGTGGGCCAGCTGACTGGCTTGCTCGGCCTCTTGTGCAAAATGGGTGGCATCGGGTTCGACCGCTTCATCCCCGCACAGGAGCATCGCATCCAACATCGTGCGGGCCTCCCTGCCATATACAAGACTTAATGGCGTAAACTTCGTGGTTTCCTGCGGCGCCGTATTGTAGGCGAAGGTGACATACGGCAGGATCTCGTTCCACATTTTATGTTCAACGTCGATGCACATTGAGATCATGTCCGCCAAAGTTTTGTTGAGTCGTTTGGTTAGGCTATTTGAGGGTGATACGCTGTTGTTGTGAGATGCTCGGTATGGCTGATAGTTAAGGTGTCCCGCAGTAGCCGTGCTGTAAACGCCTTTCCTCGGTTAGTAATGATGATCGACGGTGCACCGTGTTTGAGCAAAATGTTGTTCATAAAGAATCGAGCAACTTCGCCGGCAGTACCTTGGGCAAAGGCCTTCGTTTCAGCGTAGCATGTTAAGTAGTCGGTGGCGATTACGATCCACTTGTGTCCGTTCGAGGGTAAAGGAAATGGGCCTAAAAGGTCCATGCTCAATTGCTCAAAGAGTGTGAGCGGTGGTTCGATAGATTGTAACATGCCGGATGGCTTGAGCGCGGGTTTTTCTCGCCGCTGGCATTGACGACAAGTCTGTACGTAACGTCTAACGCTCGGAGAAAGATGCGGCCAGTAATAGTTCTGCCGGACTCGGTTCAGGGTGCGTGTAAAGCCAAGATGACCTGATGTTGGTTCGTCGTGGCAGGCCAGGGGGATTTCGTACCTTAGATGAGCCGGTATGACTAGCAGGTATGTTTTTGCACTCGACGTAGAATTCTTCTTATAAAGCACCCCATTGCGGAGGCAATATGACGACAGCCCCCGAGCAAGATACCGGGGTATTGTAGGATGCCCATCTTCAATATGGTCCATAATCAGTCGCAGATTGGCGTTGGTACGCTGTTTGGAAACGAGGTCGGACGTAGTGACTGCTCCAAGGAAGCTATCGTCGTCGGTGGCATCTGACGAAGGAGGGCCGACGGGCGCCTATCAGCATCGGTGTGCTTTCGGCCGAACTTATAAATAACGTCGAAATCGAACTCCTGCAGGCGCAATGCCCAACGTTCTAAGCGGCCACAAGGATCCTTTAGGGTTTTCAGCCAACACAACGAGTGATGGTCAGTGATGACACGAAACGGTCGGCCATAAAGGTACGGGCGGAACTTGGCAACGGCCCATACTACCGCCAAACATTCTTTTGCAGTGGTGGAATAGTTACACTCAGCACGGGAAAGTGAACGGCTGGAGTAAGCAATTACTTTCTCGACCCCGTCTTGGTGCTGAACTAGAACGGCACCAAGGCCGACGTTGGTCGCATCCGTGTGTAACTCTGTGTCGGCATCGTCTTCGAAATGTGCCAGGATCAGGGGTGACTGGAGCCGGCGTCGTAACTCGTCGAAAGCCATCTGCTACTCGGCGCCCCAGGAAAATGATGCGTCATCTTGAGTCAGAAGTGTCAGAGGGCTGTCCATCTGTGCAGTTTTTGATAAAGCGACGATAATAGGAGCACAGCCCCAAAAACCGTCGGACTGCTTTTTTTGTGGGCGATAACGGGAAAGGCAGCAACGGCAGCAAATTTCTCGGGGTCAGCTCGGATGCCATCAGCACTCACGATGTGCCCAAGAAACTTCAATTCGGTGAACCCGATGTGGCACTTTTGAGGCTTGAGAGAAAGGTCGGCAGACCGGACAGCTTCGAGAACAGTTCTCAGGCGGCGCAGGTGTTCCGT
>JAJIZL010032483.1:17829-33607 GCA_023969395.1 Amblyomma maculatum
ATCTGGCTCTCTGATTGCCACCGCACAGGGGTTGCATTGGAGGAGGAGCGAAGAAAGGAATTAAGTTCGAGCCGGCGCTTTGACAACCGGAGACTCGCAGGAAGAGGGGGGAGGGGGGCGGCGTGTACACCCAGCGGCAAACGATGGGGGCAGAAGCGCGCGCAGCAAGCGGACAACGCGATAAAGGGAGGAGGGAAGAGATAGCAGCGACTGACTGATGCTGCTGACGCGGATAGTGAGTCAACCCCAGCTGCGGAGTTGGTTTCAGTTACAACGTCGCCGATGCCGACGCAAACAATATCATACCCTCGCTTCCGCAGCGCCAAGAACCAGGTCTAGCTGTGGGAAGGTGGTCACGTATTCGTCGACGTGCCGGGGCCTACGTGAAATGACCGGCGCGTCGGCAACTGAAGAGCACCCTATCCGCCACACAGGAACATGGGGGGGGGGGCTCCTCCTCCTCTTTCTGCGTGGCGGCGACGGTGTTCTATGCAGTCACGTTATCTTGACTCTCTAGCGGCGTCAGCGGCATCCAGCGGTATCAGTCGGTCGCTGCTAGCGCTGGGGGGATGAAAGGGGGGCGGAGCTGGTTACGAGGCCAACGCCGACGCGAAACCAAGGAACGGACGCCAGAGAGCTGCGCTCTAAAATGTGCAGCCTCGAACCATAACCCGGGCTGTACACATAACCAGTGGTGCAACCACATGTCCGCCTGCCGTACGTATGTCTCGTCCGTTCCATGGCGTCCTCACTTTTCTCACTGTCCTTGTAGGCCGCCCACTAAGGATAGAATAATCGGCTCTCGTACCAACTAAAGCGCTGACCTCCTTCGTGTCGATGATAACAGGGATGTCCAGGGAGACCCGGCCAAGACCAGGGCCTGTCGATGTCGATTCGGAGTGAAGAGAGCGGTGTGGCGGCGGAAGCTGGACGGCAGTTGGGTGGCCGGCGTCGGGACGATTCAATGTCGACGGCAGGTCGGAGTGAAGCGAGTGGTGCGGCGGCGGAAGCTGGGCGGCAGTTGTGTAGTCTGCGTCGGGTCGGTTTAAGCGACACGGCGGTGATAACTGGCCGGCGATGCGGACGACGTCGGGGCGATCTGGTCTGTGCGGCGAACACTGGACAGGAATTCGGCGTTCGACGTGGGGGCGAATCGAGCGGTGCGGCGGTGGAAGCTTTGCGGCGAATCTTTGTGCGGCGGACTCTCCCCCAAAGGTCGCCGGAGCTAGTTTTCCCGACGGGCGCTCGAGGAACCACGGCGTCCAGCGGTATACTCTGTCCCAGAGGGCGAAGAGCGACGAGGCGAAGGCGAGCGCGACTCACGACGAGGAGAATGTCGCAGACTACGCTGGCGGTTGACGTATTCGGCATTGTCCTAAGGCCGCTGACCAGACCGTGGACGAGGGCTGTCGGGGGGAAATCCTCTCAGGCCCACCTGGCGATAAGGGCACCGCCGGTAGAGGCGACCGGCCTCGCCACAAGTAGTAGCAGAGAGGACGGTTATCTGGAGCGCGCCAGAGATCAGTCTTCCGGAGCGACTGGCGCCGATCTGCCCAGAGGGGCAGCTGTTCCGCAGCGTGCATAGCGACCTGATGTGGCGTTTAAGGCGAAGGGGTAGGTAGCAGGGCTGGGCGGCGTGTGACATAAGCATAAGTCTTCGGCTGGGTGAGGCCCAGGGGTGGCGGTGGAACGAATGCACTTACCGGTGGCGTGAGTGCGTTCTGGACCTCCTCACGAATGACGCTGGCCAGAGAAGCCGGGCCTGGGGAAAATGTCCCGTGAAGTTGCGGCAGCACCTCGCGAACTACGGTGCGAATGAAGTCGCGAAGGGAGCTCAGTCCTGTCCCGGGATTGTAGTCGGCGCAATCAGATGGCGGTGGTGCGGAGAGCGAATTCAGTGGCCGAGAATACTGACTGCATCGCTACTGTAGCAGTTTCTCCATGATCACAGCTTCAGCTGAAAACATTGCGACGGTGTTGGGCGGGTTCCGTACGAGGCCAGAAAAAAACTGCACTTTGACGCCATACATCAGGTGCCGCACCTTCTTCTCTTCCCTCATGGACTGGTCGGCGCGATGGCAAAGGCGCATGACGTCTTCAACGTACATTGTGACCCCTTCGTTCTTGCGCTGAACTCGAGAGGTCAGGGCACGCTCCGCATTCTCCCGGCGGTCACTGTTGGCCTACGTACCGAAGCCAGCTTCGGCCTTCCGAAGCTGGCTTCGGAAGGCCGGTCACGTAGAGAATGTGACATCGCGGTTCTCGAACCACGTCCGAGCAGCGTCTTCAAGGCTGAAGTAGACGTTTCGCATTTTTGCAGTGTCGTCCCAACCGTTAAATGTCGCGACCCTTTCGTAGTGAGCTAGCTTGTCTTCGGCGTCTTCGAACTGCTCACCATCGAATGGCTTAGGGGTACGTGGGGTCTGAAGGATGAGGCAGGACGAAGGGGTGGAAGGGACATTCGTGGTATAGGGGGCCGGTGTCATTGCCATAGCTAGGGTGGAAGCTAGGGGCTCTTCGTCAAAAGGGAAGGTCTCGGGGGGCAATCTTCTAAGCCGCCGGGTTGCACGATGAACTGGAGTAGTCACAAGAAGCGGCCACGTCTGGTCGTCCGCAGGAGAAGGGACCATCAATGGCACCTCCACCAGCGTCACAACTCAAGCCGCGACTCATGACAGGAAGCCGTGAAAGTACACGGTACCGTGAAGGTAAGACCCGAGAGTCAGGTTTTCTAGCTGCGATGACAGTATCCGGCACCAGCGCGCCTCTCGAGCGAGCCAACGCTTCGTTGTCGTCGGCATCAAGCATGGCGGTCGCGTGGCGCTAGGCACGTAGCAATATGCAAACTCCAGCAAAGATGGAGATTTGTACCCGGACTACACGGGACGCAACAACCCAAATCTTGACGAGCTTTTTTCGCACGCAGTGATCTGGGCTGCATTGTCTCAACTCGAGACAAAATCTGCGCCTGGACCTGATAAAATCAATAAGATGCTGCGGAACCTCGATCTAAAGTCGGTCACAGCGCTCACGGATTACATGAATGAGTGCTGGGAGAGTGGAAGCATACCCCAATCCTGGAAGCATGCCAAGATAATTTTTTTATTTCAAAACATTTCAAGCTGATAAACGTCGATAACCTAAGGCCAATCTCGCTTGCTAATGGAGCATGTTGTGTTGAATAGACTGCAGGGCTATGCCGAAGAATACTCGCTTCTACTACACACCTTGGTGGGCTTCAGAAGGGGAATTTCTACACAGGATGTCATGCTTCAAATATCACATGACATCATTAACAGATCTAAAAAGGTAAATAAGCAGGCTGTCCTGGCTATGGACCTAAAGAAAGCATTTGACCACGTCTCCCATTATACTTTACTAGAGCACTTAAACGAAATTAACCCCGGACGAAAGGCTTACAACTACATCAAGGCCTTTCGAAGTGAGCGCTTGGTGGAACTGGACTTAGGCAATTTGAAATCCGACTCGATAAAGCTGGGAAATAGAGGCACCCCTCAGGGGGCTGTTCTCTCTCCGTTTCTCTTTAATCTGGCATTATTCAAGACCGTAATATCGTCCGCGTAGAGGTTGTGCTCAGCACAACCTCTACGCGGACGATATTACGGTGGGGGCAAATAAGGGCTCCATGGTGAAATCGAGGCCGCTCTTCAATCAGCTGCAGACGTCATCGATGAAGAGGCCAGGAGAGCGGACCTAGAATGCTCCCTTGAAAATTCGGAGCTTATAGTGCTTCATAAAGGCAAATTAAATGCGCCCTTGTTGACAGTAATTATACAGGGTGTAGAAGTAACAGAGGTTCAAGAGATCAAGATCCTGGGGCTCAGGCTACAAACTCTGGAAACGCGCCAGCAATCAACAAACTGAAATGGGCGCTTCCCCAAACAGCCAGACCAATACAAAGAAGCACTATTAGAAAACGAGGCATGAAAGAACACGACCTCTTCAAATTCATAGACGCCTTCATCATAAGCTGTATTACATACTCCCTCCCGTACTTAAAACTCCAAAGAAACGAAGTTGAGAGAATTGACGCCATCATTAAAATGGCTTACAAAACAGCAATGGGCCTGGTGCGCTCGACTCCGAAGAGCTTCTCAAACTCGGGGTCCACAATACCTGCGAGAAACTCAAAGAAGCACAACGAACAGCCCAAATAAGGCGCCTATCCAGCACGCCCGCCGGTAGGACAATACTTGAAAGTTTAGGTATTGAAGGCGAACCCCTACAAGACCTCCCTCCAACTATTCCACGCGATATCCGAAAGAGGATCACCATCAAACCTCTTCCTCGGAACATGAATCCCCACGCCCATCAAGGCCGAAGCAAAGCACGAGCCTGCACAAAACCCTGAGCCGGCTACAGGATGTCATCTACGTAGACGCCGCAGAATACGCAGAAGACCCTAACAAATATTCAATATGTGGAGTCACACAGCCCAACACTAACCCAGCGAGACTCGTTATGGCGGAGACCGTTTCCACATCCAGACCCCTAGTGGTGGAGGAGGCCGCCATCGCTGCGGCCATCGCTTTTACTAATGCAGCAACCATAGTAAGCGACTTCACACTGGCAATCAGTAACTGTGCTAAGGGTAGAGTCTCCAAACCCGCCTCACAAATACTGAGTGAAATGAGAGAATCTCCTCTCGAGAGAGATATCGAATTTATATGGACCTCAGTTCATGCGGGGAATCCGCGAATTGAGGCTGCCCACCAATACGCTCGAGAATTATCCGGCCGAGCGGTGTCGCAAAATCAGGAACCGGGACCCTTTGGTGAGCCAGCAGTATCATACCACGAACACACTGCACATTACAAAGCAATGAGAAGAACACTCCTACCACCGCATAAAACACTGACCAGACAAGTAATATACATGTCAAAATTCATAAATAAGGATATGAATCTCTTCTGCCGGTTTTGCGGGGAGAAAGACAACTTTGAGCATATGATCTGGGTGTGCAAAGCCCATAAGCCTCCCTCGGAACTCTTCCCTGATCCCTTTGAAGAAGCTTGGGACAAGCTAAGGTCCAGCGATGACCCTGGCATTCAGTTCTTGCAAGGCCGTCGAATGGGCCGGCGTTGCCAAAAGTCTCCACGGCCTGCGACACGCTAGCTGACTTCCGCTATTCCTCCCACTTATTGTGAATAACGTTTTATCAGCCTAAGACTCGTTTCCTTCTTCATACAGCCACAATAACATTTTCTTTTTTCCTTGACTCAAGGCCGGTCTGTGGGTCGCGTTCATATTTTCCAGGTACAGCAGTGGTAGACTGTACCTTCACTCTAGCTTCGATGTGCGCCTAGTCCATTTTGAGGATCGTCTCGGGTAGACAAGGTGGATCCATGTATGATGCTGCAGGCGACTTACAGAAAGGCACATTGGCCCAAACGTTATTTTTTCCATTGAGTAATTTTCCACCTCTGAGTTTTATGTGGACATCGCATAATCGAGGGCTACCTCTCCGAATAATACAATTTTAGGGGAAGGAAGGCAGCAGTACACATTTCGGTGAACACCACTAAATCGCGGACACCCACACCTATAATTCAAGGTTGCTTGAAGAGAAACTTTAGTATCGCATATAGTGAACTAGAATACTCATCTAGTGGCGCGAGCGGAAGCAGCCGCCAACGGAACGGCTGAAGCAAAAACGCTCGCCTTCCGCAAGGGGCGCTGCCGCGCCTTTTTGCTAGCCCCGCGTAGCTGCCTACGTGCTGCTGAGGGCAGTCGGAACGGACGCGGCATGCTTACGCAGCCTGCTTGCGGACTCGGCCTGCGTACACGGCCTGAGGACGCGGTCTGCGGACAGAAATCTGTGATCATAATGAAATAATGCTGTAACATTAATAAATCGTCTCTTGTGTGCTGTCGACCTGATTGTAGCGCTGTGTAGTCCGCACTGAGTGGCACGATGTCAAAGAGGAAGACGGACTCTTATTGCTTTGCGCCGGGCTGTCGGAGTCTGTTCGCCGCTCCTAGAGAAGATGGCCTCAGGAAAATGTGGGAGCGCAATCTTCATAGGGAGTACAAACTACTGACAGAATTTTCAGCGGTCTGCGAGCGCCATTTTGAGCCCGAATGCATATTTCGGGACTACGCGAACGTAATAAACGGCTTTGAAGTGCGACTTCCTCGTGGAAAACCTTCTCTTGCACCTGGTACGGTGCGTATACGCTCCTGCCTGACTGCCCCTCTACCTTTCTGTGCGAAGCAACGTCATGCACATGCTGCAAGTAAGACTTGCCGGAAATTGGGTTCGGAATATTTTCAATCCTCCATAAAAGTGAATCAAGTGCGTTTCGGGGGTCGCTCAGCCGTTTCAAAAAGAAATTTGCATATGTTTATGAGCGCGTAGGTACGCGGACAGAAGAATCGCGTGAGTAGTTCACCATATGCGCACGTATAGTGAACTAGAATATTGTTCACAGGTAAAAAAATCTAGCCTGAGAGGTGCATGCAAATAACTAATATTCGTCAACAAATCAAGCATTCCGCAGCTCCCCTTCATGGTAGCAGACAACACAGAATGACGCGATTTTCCACCACTTCTGAACTTCTCAGAACGCCAAGGCGCGAAAAAATACTTAGATACAATCACTGAAGCTAGTTAAAGCTAGCGGCATCCAGGATTATTTACTAAAGAAGCATAAATGCACCACCACAGGGCAACGACACAGAGAAACATGCACAAGTGTCGAGGCAGCATCAATGCGGCCGTTAGAAGAAGTTGCAGTGGCGCCATCTTGTGGTTTCTACGCCAAGGGGAATGTCTGGGCCTCCCCGTTCGAGCCACTATATAGGACCATAATCTAGTTCACTATAGTGTCGCACTGCTATATCTTGCATAGTGAAGCTCTTGCTTTTACTGTATATTGGTGTCACGAAATCGGCGCACATTTTTATTAAGCCAGCACGGCGCGAGGCCCGCGCGGCGTCCCGCAGAAAGCTCGAGAAAAGCCTCCTTCCCCGCGCGAGAGAGTGCGTAGCTTTGTATGCGTCGCTGCCGCCTTCTTTCCCATCACCCTGAGATAACGCGGACTCGTCAAGCTGGAATATGCCAGAAAAATCCAGAACCTACTATAGGACCTAGCCTAGCCAATGACGACGCGTGGCTCGACGGGAGGAGAAGGGAGCGCTCTAACCAACGAAGCTATGTGTGTGTACGCGCTAGCTTTGGCGCGTGTTAACAGACAGACGCGGTGCGCCCTATTTAAACAGACCGCGCCGCTTGTGTAGTCAGTCAGTTAGTCAGTACTTGCGGCGTGCTCGCCAGTGCTTCGGCTGGCTCCCGGGGATCACCCGCTGCTGGCAAGCCCACGGACCTGCAAGGGAGCGGCGCTCGTCTCGTATGGCGGCCACATCGTGACTCTTGAGGCGTCGGACTGCAACAGTGCCCGGTCAACAATTTGGTGTTTATGCAACTCTCTCGTGTTTGTTCTCTTGTAAAGCCTCTGTGTTATTGAATCATTCTGTAGTTGCATGCTTAGCGTTTGTATTCTGTGAACCTCTCTTCTGTGTATTTCAAGTTATCTTGTGTATTCCTTTGTATCGTCTCTTGCTGTGCATAAAATGTGGTTTGTTTGTTATTTCTGACTCCGACCCTTACTCTGGCTTGAACCGGCGACAGCTGGGCACCAAACGGCCACCCTCTTCTGTCACTACAAGGTAGTTGAATTCCGGCTGAGCTTGCCACGCAGGTCGAGCGCATCTCCTATGCGAGAGGAACAGCTACCCCCACTCACTCTAAGGGTGTCTGGGAGTGTGCGCACCGTTAAGGACGCATCGTTAATAATACTTCTCTAATTATTAACGGGTGACAATTGGGTTATGAGAAAGGAAAATATTCGTCAAGGTCACAGTTTGAAGGCTCGATTATGAACCTATCCATGTTTGGTGCGGGGATGGGGTCGTTCGCACAGCGGACGCGTCCAAACGCGCTGGGGATGGGAGCGGGGGACATTGATGTGTGCTCTTTTTTACATCGCGCGCCTCACGTGCGTATGCGTGCGAATGAGCTGCATTGAAAGCCTATTTTCTCACTCTATCATTGCTGTTGGAAGCTGACCACAGTGTCGCGTCTAACGGGACGTGCCCGCAGAACCAATGGCAAAGTAGGCGAAGCGCATTAAAGGCAGCTCGTTCGCTCGTGTACGAGCGTAGGGCGTGTGGTTTCCGGAGAGCACAAGTCAACGGAACACCATGTCCTGCGCGGTCTGCTCCCAGCGGCAACGAGAAATTAGGCATGAAAGTGCAATAACGGGAGCTTGAGAGAGATTTCACCTCGTTCGTGAACAGCTAGCGTTTCCGAAGTGATATGAGAGTGCACGACTGAACTTTTGCACTTTTATTCAAAATTTGCACGAGAACAGAATCTTTGTTCTAGAAATGGGCCGGCATTCGTGACAACGCAGCCTACATAAAATTCATACATCATGTACGGGCCGCAGATCACTGTGTACACTCGCCTTACTGCGCTCTTCCATTTTCTCCCAAGATGTACCGGCTCCGTTTCTTGCAGATTCTAGTTGTGTCCCAACAAATTTCAGGAGAGGAGGCATATGCGCTGTCTCTCAAAGATGAGCGCTGCTCTTCGGTGGCTCATAGGAATCTCAAAAGAATTTGTTGGATAACGTAGCGGTGGTGAGCGAACACTATTGCGCACGAAGGTCACGAAGAAAATTGTTAGTCACCATGGCGAGTGTAATGGGTCGATACACAAAGGATTCTCGGCGCTAGACGGTCGCCGCAAGTTGCACAAGCGAAACCGGACTGGGGCGGTGCCACGAGATGACAGATTTCGAGCGTCAAGGGCACAAAATGCCGTTTCACTGACATGATGAAATTACGAGCACGTGAAGGAACAACACAGCAAAGAGACCAGAGACGCAAAGTCTACACACCCAGAGCAACACCGGCAAATAGGAGGGCGGAAACACACACGCACATGCACACGCGCGCGCGCGCTCACACACACACACATACACACACAGACGCATACACGCACGCGCGCACGCGCGCACACACGCACCATTGAAATGGCACCGGCGAGTCGCGGGGTGTCGGCGGCGCAGCGGTCGAAAATTCCAAAGCAATTTACAGAAGAGACAGCAAAGAGATAGAAGTAGGGAAAAGAAACGGAGGCTTTCCTCCTCGCGCCTACTCCTCCACCCTTCAGCCTCTAAGGCTGACGAGGGTCGTCGAATTAGACGGGACGGAAGTGGGCAGTGTTTTCTTCCCCGTGTGTGAGGCGTGTGAACAAAATCCTGCCGGTGGCAGATCACACCAGTAGAGAAATAGAAATTTTGTTTGCTGATTTATTTACAAGGCAAGCTTGAGAAGTTCTTAATTTCCACTAGTTTACCACCGTTCAGTAGACCAGAAGACGCTCCACCTTTTGCATAGTCTGAGCCATCATTTGTAAATGAACACAGGGAAATAAATGGATCAATGAACACAAACATGAGCATCCTTTGACACTGACTCTATATGCAGCGCTGATCACCCAGTATACGCCACGCAAGGCCACTGCGGTGGAAGTCGCTGCCATGTGTTTTTATATTAAGTTCACCGTTTTGCGTCAAATTTCTCCATTTTCTCGCTGCACGAGTTCGTGAACAGAGATAGATGGATTGAAAGGAAAGACACAGAGGCTGGCCGTAATGATTAAAATTTGGCCTGCTACTCTGCCCTGAGGAAGGGGAGAAGAAATATGATGGGTGACGATGTGGGAAAAGGCATATGGAATATATATATATATACAGGCGCGGCAGCTTGCTTTACAAGCAAGCTTGACGACGTGGGAGTTGGTGGCCGGCTGTACTTATGGATTGTGAGCTATCTCAAAGGCCGCACTGTTTACATGACTAAGCCTGATGTAGATATTACCCGCTATCGGGTCGGTCGTAGAGTTCTACTTGGAGGAGGTCTCAGCCTAAGTTTATTTAACATTGCGCTAATTGGCCTGGTGAGTGAGCGGCCAACTAACATCTACATCAGTGCATATGCTGACGACATCTGCATCTGGGCTTCTGGTTCGACACGCCCACAATTACGTGCGAGATTGCAACGAGCTGTGTCATCGACATCTATGTAATTACGGCATCAAGGTTAGCTTTTATCGGCAAGAAAGGTGGGCAGCGACCGCTTCTACGAGAAAATGTGCCAGCCCCTACCCTATTACTCTTCACGGAGTCGTAATACCGTACGTCTCCAGGCACAGATTCTAGGGAGTAATTATTGACCACCGACTATCTTGGTGAAAAAATATTCGTGAACAGTGGGTATAAGTGTGTGCTCGACGGATGAAATGGACGGGTAGCGCTTAACAGTCGCAGAGCAACCTGGCGTTCAGATAAAACACAGTATAAACTTGACACCTATGCCAGGTGACAGTTCGTGCCAATGTGCGACGCAATGTGCCACCAGAAATACTCCAGACGCAACAATTTTCTCGTTATTTACAGCAGCCGAGAGCTATATACTGTACACCACCATATTTCCACGATCTCATCGGCAGGTCAAAACCTTGTTGATCAGCTAGATTTAGCAAGTACAAATAATCTCGGAACCAATAAACTGTTCGGTGGTGTTACTGTACATGCGTTCACCGTTCCAATGGATGGGATGAATGGAAACTTTCCTCTGAGGTCAGTATTTAACTCTATGACGACGATGTTGAAAAAAACATTTATGTTGCGTAGAATGTTCTTCGTTGCGGCCAAGCATAAAACTTTGAGCCTAAATTTGTACGTGTAAATGTCTACATTTCCACAATAAAACTACTGTGCCAAAGCTATTCATACCACCATCAGAGTAATTTACTCCAGCATTCATAATGCTGAAACAACAAAAAAGATTGTATGAAAGGCATAAAATATATATGCGTTTCTGTGCTATCCCAAAATCGCATGTGGGCGGTTTTTTAAGCGTATCTAATCTTTTCTGACGCTGATAGTGAAGTCCGCGTTGCCAAAGACCATCTTACCACGTAAATTAAAGGGCTGTTGTCAACACGTGAGAGCGGCTTCGTCATTTCCTCAAATATGTGTGTTGTGTTGTGTTGGGTTTTATGGCGCATAAGCAACTAAGGCTATCATGCGCCAAGAGCAAGGTTAATGTATGTTTTGGTTGCAAAAGAGGAAATGGATATGTTAAATCTATAGTTTGTTTAAAAAGTTTCCTTCTTCTAGGAAACTGAGAACAGATGCTAGGTTTACAAGTGCTCTTTCTCTTAAAAGCAAGGTGGGATGGAATGGGATGGTATGATTGTAAAATATAGTAAAATGTTTTCTCCGTAGTGCCTCAAGTTTTGAGCATGTAAATAGAATGTGGTTTACAGTGAGTGTCTCGTCGCATTCTTCACAGGTCGGTTTGTTATGTTTCATTAGCAGAAAGTTATGTGTAAGATGTGTATGTCCAATACGAAGACGGCATACTATCACTTCCATAAAACGTTGTTGATGTGTGCTCGATTTCCATTCTCCTAGTACAGGCTTTATGAGACGCAACTTATTATTTTCTTGGTTGTTCCATCTGGACTGCCATTTATTCATCTGTTTATGTTTTATTAATTTCAAGCAATATGTAGTCACAAAGAATCACCTCTTTCATTGTGTACTGCACAAAACAGCATGTTTTCACATTTCTGCCACATGTAACTCCGCTTCGGTGTATATTCTGCGGCATATTTGTTTGTTTTTTTGTGCTCTTGCTAGCAATCGGCACGACTATTGCCTTCAAAGTCCGTATCATCGTGATTTTTAATTTTGCTGAATAACAACTGCTATTCTGAGGTCGCACTGCAAACCATTTCAAAACACCGTGTCCCCGTTTGACCGGGCAGAAACAGGAAAAGGCAAAGTCGTGTCTGTTTAAAATGTTCCGGTTTACTCATTGACGCTTTAATTGTCTTGACCTCTGTATAGCCTTTTATTTCTTCAGGATGGATAGAGTAACTGCTTTTAAACTTTACAGAATTTGTATATAAAAGCAGTCTCAAGTGAGAGCTAAAACAAAGTACAAACTCCACGAAGGAGCAACCCTGCTTCGTTGCAAGTTGACCGATTCTGAAAGCGACAAGTGTTTGCCATGAAGTTCTGGAATTCCTTTCTGCACCTTTTCGCTGTGCTTGTGTATTACAACGAGGCTGCAGTAAAAACGGTAAGCGGAATATCGTGATTGGTATCCCTCAAAATGCCGGCGCATGAAATGGGACTTAGAGACGAGCAGCGGCTATGCAGAAATCAAATATTTCAATAAAGAACATCGCTCTTACGAGTGGATCGTTGTAAATGTAAATACAGTACCACACAGATACACGCAAAGAAGAAAGATAAAATTGTGCAATACTTTATCGGCGGCTTGTTTGTTCTAGAAGATGAAAGGGGACATTGTACCGAAAGGAGGAAGTAATTATAAATTACTAACAGATTGCCCGTTGCACAGGGATAGACCCGCCAAACGCTTGGAAACCTGCTACCGGAAAAAAAAGAAAGGCTTGGGCCAGTTAGTGATCCATTTCCTAAAAGTAGTGCGTAACAACCAGGACGACAATCGGCGCTCGTCCTCGTGTTCTCGCATTGTCCAGTTTCTTTCGCGCTTTTTCTAGGAACGAAGTATCGAACGAAGAGATGTAAAATGTTAGTGGGTTTCATTGCCTTACATGTTACGATAGTTATATTTTGTAGGTAGTCGGTGATGACAAGTTAAAAAATTGTGCATGGCTCCCTTTTTTGTTGTTCGGCGCCTAGATAGGTGTACGACTATTTAGGCGCCGAACAAGATAGTGATGGGTCGTCGTGATAGAATGCAATTTGTGCGCCCTACGATTGTCGTGCAGAAAGTTGAATGTGAAAATCCATTGAATTCAATTATATAACACGCATTCGAATGTGACAGGCCGCTTGGTCCAGTCGTTACGACGCTCGAATAATAAACAGGGTCAGTTCAGTTCAGTCGTTCAGTCGTGTCCGACTCTTCGTAACCCTATGGAAATTGTCACGCCACGCTTTAAGGTCTCTCACTATCTTCCTAATATCACATAACTTCATCTGCAGTGCCTCGAGTATGCCATCTAACCATCGCGTTCGCTGCCTACCCCTTCTCCGGCGACCCTTAACCTTTCCCAACATCAAATCTATCTCCAGCGACTCCTCTCTTCTCATCAGATGACCAAAGTAGCTGAGCTTTAACTTTAGAATTTGACCTTCCAATGCGCAGTCAGGGTTTATGGTCGACAATATCGACTGATTTGATCTTCTGGAAGTCCAAGGAACTCTCAAGAGTCTTAGCCAGCACCACAATTCAAACGCGTCAATTCTTCGGCGGTCAGCCTTTTTCACACTCCAACTCTCGCATCCATACATCACAACTGGAAAGACCATAGCACGTGTTACACGGATCTTGGTTGGCAGACTAATGTCTCTGCTCTTTACTAGGCGGTCAAGGCTAACCATTGCTCTCTTTCCCAGAAGCAGGCGTCTCCTAATTTCATGGCTGCAGTCTCCTTCCGAGGTAATCTTGGAGCCCAAGAAGAGAAAATCTGTCACAGCTTCCACTTCTTGTCCTTTGATGCACCAGGACTTGATAGGGCAAGACGCCATGATCTTTGTCTTTTTAATGTTCAGTTTAAGCCCAAACTTCTCACTCTCTTCTTGTACGCGCATCAGAAGTCTCTTCAGTTCCACTTCACTTTCTGCCATTAAAGTGGTATCATCCGCATATCTAAGGTTGTTGATACGTTTTCCAGCAATCTTCACTCCAGCTGAAGACTCGTCCAGGCCGGCCTTCCTCATTATGCACTCTGCATATAGGTTAAATAGGCAGGGCGACAGTATGCAGCCTTGCCTCACTCCTTTCTCAATCGGAAACCAATGAGTAAGACCATGCCCAGTACTGACTGTGGCCTCTAGTCCTTCATACAGGTTCCTGAGGAGACAGATGAGGTGAATTGGAGCTCCCATCTCTTGGAGAGGTTGCCACAATCTGCTGTCATCAACGCAGTCAAACGCTTTCGCATAATCAATAAAGCAGAAGTAGATTGGCTTCGGGAACTCTCTTGCTTTTTCCATGATCTAGCGAAAGTTGGCAATTTGGCCTCTAGTTCCTCTGCCCTTGCGAAGCCCAGATTGCACGTCCGGAAGCTCCCGATCCACATACTGCTGCAGCCTTCCTTGGAGGAGTTTCAAGATCACCTTGCTAGCATGCAAAATAAGCGCGATCGTGCGGTAGTTGGAACAATCTTTGGCACTGCCTTTCTTTAGAATGGGGGTGTAAACTGACCTCCTCCAATCTTGTGGCCACTGCAGGGTTGTTCAAATCTTCTGACATAATGTGTGCAGAACCTTAACAGAGTCATGGTTGAGGTTTTGAAGCAACTCAGATGGAATGCCATCAATTCCGCTAACTTTGTTCTTAGCAAGGCTGGCTAAGGACTATTCAACTTCACTCTTCAGGATGCCCGGCTCGAGATCAGTAATCACAACCGCCTTATGTTGGGTTTGTACATTCGGGTAATTCTTGTACAGTTCTTCTGTGTATTCCTGCCACCTCTTCTTTATCTCTGAGGCTTCAGTGAGGTCCTTGCCTCGTTTGTCCTTTATCACGCCCAGCTTAGCACAGAAGCTTCCTTTGATATCTTTGATTGTCTTATACAGACCTCTTGTGTTCCTTAATTGGCTGTTGTCCTCAACTGCTTGGCACTGTATATTCAGGAAGGCATTCTTATCTCTCCCTGCTATTTTCTGAAAATCAGCATTGAGAACCTTGTATCTTTCTCTTTCCCCCATAGCTTTTGCCATCCTCCTTTCCTCAGCTGTTTGCAAAGCCTCTTCAGATAACCAGTTTGCTTTCTTGCATTTCTTTTGCTTTAGAACTACCTTAGTAGCAACTTCTTGTATTATACCACGAACATAAGTCCACATCTCTTCGGGCTCTCTGTCTTCTAGATCTAATTCTTGAAATCGATTCCTCACTTCCACAGCATGTTCTAATGGAATTTGATCCAGATCATACCTGAAAGGCCTTCTAGGTTTCTGCGTTTTCCTCAATCGAAGCTTAATTTTGGCAACAAGAAGCTGATGATCGGTGCCACAATCGTCCCCAGGCCTCGTGTTTACTGCTTGTATAGCGCTTCTCTATCTCTGCCGGCAAAGAATATAATTGATCTGATTCCTGTACAGACCGTCCGGTGAAGTCCATGTGTACAGGCGCCTCTTGTGCTGTTGAAAATGAGTATTTGCTATGGTAAGGTTGTTTTCTTGACAAAACTCTACTAGCCTCTGCCCAGCTTCATTTTGCTTGCCAAGACCGAACTTGCCTATAATTCCGGATATTTCTTCACTCCCTACCTTAGCACTCCAGTCTCCTATGAGAAAAACGACGTCTGATGATGGGGTGCGGTCTAAAAGGCATTGTAAGTCCGCATAAAATCTCTCAACGTCAGCTTCTTCAGCAGTAGTGGTCGGTGCATAGACTTGGATAACCGTTATGTTGCAAGGGTGACCTTGGATCCGAAGTGAAATCATTCGGTCGTTTTTAGGGTTGTACCCTAGCACTGCTTTGCCCATTCGTCTGTTTACTATGAGAGCGACCCCATTCCTTTTCTTGGATTCGTGCCCACAATAAAAGACATAATGGTCGCCGGAGTTAAATTCTCCCATTCCGGTCCACTTGAGCTCGCTGATACCCAAGATATCAATGTTCAATCTGTCCATTTCTCGCTTGACGACATCCAGTTTACCTTGCGTCATAGATC
>JAJIZL010032483.1:44313-111641 GCA_023969395.1 Amblyomma maculatum
CTCGCGCCGTGCCGACTTGATGAATATGTGCGCCGATTTCGTGACACAGACACTGCGCCTTTCCCTTCCTGTGAGCCAACCAACCAACCAACCAACCGCCCACTCATTCGCTCGGTATGCTCTTGAGTCACACAAAGACATAGTTTTAACTTATTAAACGCAAGGGTATTGGGGCATCCTCGCACCGGTACCCGCGCGGCCCGAGGAGGAGGAGCGGGTGAGCGAAGATAGTGTAAAGAAAGGAAAGACGCTTGATTCTACAACCCGTGAGGGTGCATGGCGAAACGTCAGGGGCGAGTGGCGCGCCACGTGTCGGGGCGCCGCCGCACATTGCGAGGAGGGGTTCTTCTGTGTTTGCCGCACGATGGCTCTGCATGTGCGCAGAGCGCAGAAGAAATGTAGCCGAAACGTACTTCGCTACTCGTGTAACTGCGACTTCTGTAAGTAACATGCTCATAATTACCGATATACACCGCAGTATAACGTTCTACGGCACGTTTCTAAGGCAACACCGCATCCACTCACAGCATCGAACTCGTGGCTGAGTGGTAGTGTCTCCGTCTCACACTCCGCAGACCCTGGTTCGCTTCCCACCTAGCCCATCTTGGAAGTTGCTTTTAATTTATGAAGTGCATGCCGAGATTTATCGCTCACGGCCAACGCCGCCGACGACACCGGCTCTTCTGCGACACGAGCTCCTTAACGCTGTCGCGTTAATATTCGATTAACGAACAGTCTGCGTCAAAAGGAATTCTCACTGCTTTCTTGTTAAATGAGGTGTCGAGGGCTCAGTTGATCGGTAGCGGCGGTCTTACGGATGAGAACAATGCGTTGATCGCGGCCGCGGCGAAACACAAGACGCTAGCCCAGAGAGGCCTCGAGACAGACCCGGAAGGCTTAATTTTCCCAGAGCGTACTGAAGACTGTCCGCCACTCATTACGGTTCATGACGCGCACCGATCAGAACTTGCACAGCACCACGACATCCTAGTTCGTAAGTCACGTCCTGAGTACATGTCAAAAGTCGATGGCCATTGATAACAATCACGCAAGCACAAATGTACAGGCACATCATGTGAAATTTTCCCTACACAATCAATACAATGCAGCTAGGTAGTAGTACAAGCTGAACAACTATTCCAGCCGGCTCATGTAATCTGCTCCCACATTCTCGTTGCCTTTAATATACTCGACACGGAAGTTGTATTCCTGAAGCTTAATACTTCAGCGAAGAACGCGGCTGTTCGCAGATTTTGCTTCTTTTCTATGAACTTGAAAGGCTTGTAGTCCGTTTGAACGAGAAACCTTCTCCCTTAAAGGAAAACTTGAAATTTCTCGATTCCCCAAACGAGTGCTAAATCCTCTTTCTCGATAGTTGAATCGGCTACCTCTCGAGGGAGCAACTTGCGGCTCGCATAGGCAACTGGGTGCAAGATCTGTTCATGTGATTGAAGCAGAACGGCCCCAATAACTTTTTCAGAAGCATCCGTTCGCAGGATGAATTCCCTGTCAAAATCTGCAAGTTTCATAATCGGTGCCTCAGCCAGTTTTTTCCGCAAGTTCTGTAACGACAGTTCGTGCTCAAGGCCCCAGCTCACGACTGAAGGTTGACCCTTCCGTGTTAGATCTGACAGGGGACAGGTCAGGTCAGCATAGTTCGGAATGAAATCTCAGTATTAATCCGTCAGTCCGAAGAAGGATCGAACCTACTGTTTTTGTTTTCGGAGGTGGAGCTTCTTGTATCTTCTGCAGGGTCTTGGTGAAGGGCGACAACTCTCCGGGCGCAATTTGGTGGCTTAGGAATGCGGCGGTTTCCACTACGATCTCGCATTTGAGTGGTTTAATGGTGAGACCAGCCGCTTCGATTCAGGCAAGGACCTCATACAATGTTTGGCGATGCTTTTACCATGTCGCATTTGCAATCAGTACATCGCGAATATCGGCCAATACGCTCCGCATCAGCTTCGTAAAGCTGGCTTACGCCATCTTAATACCGAAGGGAATATATTGCAATTGAAAGCGCCCCGTGCCAACTGTGAAAGCAGTTATCGCCTTTGAATCGAGTGACAACGGTACCTGCTAATTTCCCTTAGATAAGTCCAGCTTGGAAAAGTATTGCTTGCGTCCTACCGAGGCGATAAGGTCGTCCGTCCGCACGTGGTAAAGGCTCGGCACCGTCTGCGATGACTTCGTTTAGTTTCCGGAAGGCAATGCATAGCCAATGTATCCCGCCAAGCTTGCGTACGGTGATGACAGGAGAGTTGTAGGGCGACTCCGAAGGCTCAGTGATATCCAGTTGGAGCAATTCGTCCACTTCTGATGCAATTGCCTGCTCCAAGGCATGCGGTAGCGGATATTTCTTTACACTTATCGGCCTGTCGCTCAGTAACTTCAGTTGGGACCCGATCAGCGTGGTCTTTCCCGGAAAGTCCGAAAATATGCCTTCGTACTGTTGCAGAAGTCTGGTCTACGCTGGGCAGTCTCCCGAAAACATGTTCATCCTCAATAGACTGTGTATAGGAGGTCTTAGGAAGCTCTATCTCTCCAGCATCGGTGTCTTCGTCTGCCGAAATTACTACACCGACAGCTGCCACAGTAGTGTCGTGTTTCTTTTGCTGGTATTACTTTAGCATGTTCATATGGAATATTTTTGTGACAACCATATACAATGGGAAGGCGTCAGCAATCCCCCCTCCAAAGACACTCTCGCCAGCTCCCTCAGCAGAGGATTGGGACGAGCTGTTGGCCAGCCCTAGAAAAACTATGCAACTGGCCCTCGTCACGCGAGCTCGCCTTCGACTTCGACTTCGACTGAAGGCCTTCGACTGAAGGCCATCCTGGACTCGCCCTAGCCCGTCATCAGTTCCTTGCATTTTGTGGCAAGAAAAGTTGTTACCACCACCACCTTTTATTTGGCGCGTCCACGACCACCGCACTACAGAGCGTATAGAAATAGATGCAGTGCAGCAGGCATCCACGGCGTTTAAAATTAGTTGAATTCAAAGAAAAGACGAGGTATCTGCCACAATTCAGCGCGGACTTAATAACCGAGCTGTAGAAAAGGAGAAATGTGGCAGAAAAAATAATCGAAAAAGAGGTGCCGTAGTGGAAGGCTTCGGATGACCATAAAGCTTCCTTCATGACAGTCAAGAACTGTGAGTGGAGTGTTTCTTGAAGGAATATGTGTGAAAAATTAAAAACAAAAGTTCTCTGTAATTCTACATATATGTCTTGCTCGAAATAGTTGCCTCAATCTATCGAAAAGGTGAAACAGCTGATGAGCTGCGCTCAAAATTCACATTAGGAAGTAACGTGACCGTCTGCAAAATTTTTCTTTTCCTTCTTCCTACAGTCACAACAACAACCGCCGGCGGCTGAGTTTCGCTGAAGTTGAAACGAAGTATGCGATGTGGTGTGCGGTGTCAGTACAGGTTAAATATTCCCTGGTGGTCGAAATTACTCCGCGGCCCTCTCCTATGGTGCCCCGCGTGGTGGTGTAGTGCAAGGCACAGGACGAAGCGTCTGGGTGGCTTCAGAGAATGGAAGTATTGCTGCAAATGACTGATTTGTAATGGATTACGCAGCCCAATTCGCGTGTCGCATAATATTCTCGGTTTGTGTGTGTGTGGAGTAATGCTCTTTATGTGTAAAACTTGATAATGAATTAGGCAATAAAGAAAGAAAGGGTGGTGGTGCAGTGGAAGACTCCCGACTACTGTGACGAAGTACCCGGGTTCAATTCCGACCGCGGCGGCTGCGTTTCGATGGAGGCGAAACGAAGACGCAGCCGTGTGCTGTGCGAGGTCAGCGCCCGTTAAGGATCTCCAGGTGATCGAAATTACTCCGTAGCCCTCCACTACGGCTCCTCTTTATATGCACTTTCACTCCCACCTTCCTCCCATACCTTATGGTGCTGCTGAGGTGTCCACAGAAACACGTGCGACAGATACTGCGGCTTTCCCTTCCTGTGAACTAATTATGAACCAGGTGTGCACACAAACAGACCAATTTAGCAATGTTTCATCTTCCCTCAAAATTGGCTTTTTTTCCCGGGATACATCACGCACATTGCGCGGATGATATCACAATCTGGGCCACGCAAGGTAACTTGGGCCACATGGAGTCCTACCTGCAGGCAGCGGCGACCTTAGTCGACGACTACGCGACCTACTACGACCTCCGGAGCGCCCAAGCTAAAACTGAATTTGTGCACGTGCGTCCCTCCCCTCGAGACAGAACTCAGCTTCGCATCAGTCTTCCCTCGGGACCGATCCGGGAGGTAAAAGAGATCCGCGTCCTTGGCTTCTTCATACACCATCAACGCAGAGTAGACACCACTCTCGTCAACCTTCGCATGGTGGGAGACCAGGGGGGGCTGCATATCCGCCGGGCCTCCAACAAGTGGGGCGGATTACGAAGCAAGGATGCACTGCGGCCTGTCCATGATTTTGTAACGAGCAGAATCCTCTACTCGACACCCTATTTGTACCTTCGTAAACGCGATAATGATCAATTGGAGGCTATCCATCGGAAAGTCATCAAGCGGGCTTTCGACCTTGCGGACAGCACGTCCAACCAGAGACTTCTGGCTCTGAGCGTGGTGAACACACTCCGGGAGTTGCGAGAAGCCCACTTACGAAGCCAATACACGCGTCTTACGCAGACAACGTCCGGTCGCCGCCTCTTGGACCGACTACACATCAAACACGATTACCACATTGAGGAAAGGGTGAGAGCGCCAGAACTCCTGAGACGCGCCCTCCGGGTCCAAACCCTTCCCCGCAACATGTCCAAAGAAGACCATAACGGTCGTCGCCAGGCGCGCGCAGAAGCGCTGGAGCGATACTATGGTCACCAGCAACACGTGTATTATATGGATGTTGCCGGCCCATACCACGGGAGTGGTATACGGCTGCAGTCGTACACAACACAAACACGGTTAACGGGCTAATTCTCAAAGCCTACAGCACAACTCACGCGGAGGAGATTGCTATCGCTCTGGCTCTCAGTGTTCCCAAGTCGAAACACATCATCACCGACTCGCGAGGGGCCTGTCGGAACTATAGGCTGGGATGGGCTCCGCCGCTTGCCCGGCGTATACTGTAGTCTAGCTGCCGATACATAGACCCAACTCCGCATAACCTCATTTGGGCACCCGGTCACCAGGGACTTAAGGAAAACAAACAGGCCAGTCAGGCCTCCCGCGCACTCTCTCCCCGGGCTATCTCCCTGCCCTTGGAAGCCTACTCCCAATCAGACAATCTGGCTCTTACATTCAAAGACATCACCGATCACTACAAGGAGGACCACAGGTGCTACCCGGCCCCTTGTAAGGGACTGGATTGCGCTGACGAGCGCCGCCTCAGAATTTTTTACCAATACTGTACTGTACCCGGCGGTGCTTAAACATTTCAACCCGTCCTGTGATGGTGCGTGCCAGTACTGTGGGGAGGTGGCTGACACCTTCAAAATGATCTGGGCGTACCAGTCAAACCCATTCATTCCCCCTAACCCGAATCCAACTAGAGAGGACTGGGAGGCGGCCCTGCTGGGCTGTCAAGACCTCAATGCTCAAAAGGCCTTGGTTCAATGGATGCGGGCGGCGTTGCTTCCTACTGGGGCTCGGAATAGGGGCACCACCTAGTATTGTGAGGGGAGGAGACCGATACGGCTCCAACCCAAACACCTCTCTGTAACCATTTAATTGCTAATAAATGTTTTAACCACCTCCACCACACAAACAGATGAGATAGATACTGCGAATTTCCCTTCTTGGTAAGCAATTACCATTATTGTTTTTAAAAAGGAAGAAAGAAAAAAAAACGTTATTTAGCCCTATAATATTTTGGCGATTTTTGGGGCGTCTTGAGACGTGTCTCCTTGTTGACTCCACAGGAGTCTTCTCTCTCGACCTCATCCACTTCTATCCAGTGGTCGGTAGCCCTCAGTCCAGGGTCCAGGTCCAGTCCAGGTCACTGCCGCCCGTTAAGCTCGCTGTACCAGACCTTGCTGGTCTTCGCAAACGTCGCTAGAGAGCAGAGGCTCCCATTGCTCCGCACCCGGGTTTCGAATTTTGTGGACGACGTCTATGTTTCGACAGGCCCGTGTGATGTGATATAGTGTGGGTTTTTCGTCACACCATGAAAACCTGTCCTCGTATATGGTAGGGTACATTTTGTTTAGTATATGTAGGTTTGGCTATGAACCTGTCTGCAACTTTCTCCAAATGACAGTTTCCTCTCTGTGAGAGAACTGTGTGATGGGTATATCGCATTCGTCTGTCTCTACAGTTTTCTAGTATGGCCGGGTATACCTTGGGTGCTGGCAAAAGTTCGTGGACTCGTCGGATGCTCTGAAAGTAGTGTATGCTCGAGCTATCCTGTCAGCCTGTGGGATCCCTGCCACCCGCATGTACCCCGGTACCCACATAATTTTATATGTGGTCTTGTTTTCTTCATGGTTTTTAATTTTGTCGCTCGCTTCGAGGAGTATACGGAGCGCGTGACGACCTATCCTACCAGTCATGCAATTTCGACAGTCTGTTTGAGAATCCGTGAGTACCGTTTGCCATCGCCAGGGTCTACAGCCTTCAGCCACCGCTAGAGCAATGGCACTTCCTCGGCCTCTGCTACCGTGCACTGTCGCATAGAGGCACTGGCCACCTCGCGTAGAGACGAATCAACCACCGTGGCCAATGCAATTTTGTTGTGTCCTCCTCTCGAGGACGCGTCTGCATGCACGGTCGTGTCTTGAGGGGCGTATGTTTACTGATTGATTTCGGGCCTGGCTTCTTTTTTGCTTGAGTGGAGGTTAGGGTCCATGTTTCTCGGGATTGGAGCTACCTTGAAGGACTTGCGAAATTCGTCGTGGACCGTTTCCGCCCTCATTATTTCTTTCACCTGCTCGCGGTATCCGCGTCCCTGTAAGAGCGCTCATCCAGTCGTTGTCTGCAGCAGCCTGAGGTTTTGCGACTCAAGCTGCGCCTCGCGTATCTCTTCAATGGTGTTTTATAACCCAAGAGACATGAGTTTTTCTCTCGACTGTTGCGCGGTAGTCGGAGCGATGTCTTACATGCTTTGCATACCAGGGCATCCGCTGTGAAAATAACTTCAGGTATAGTACAGCGACTGATGCATCCTAGTTGCTTTTGCACAGGTCGTGCCATTTGAAGTAGTTCTGGCACAATGCATATATATTTTTCAAGCGAAGGCGGAACTTCTCAGTATACAACCCTGACTTTCGCTTTGCGCTGCACACTTGATCTTCAAGAAAAACCAGTCTAACCAAGTGTACATATCCGACGCTAACCATGTATCGATATGTGTCATATAACCGTGTATGAGGTCAACGGTTCGAGCCCCAGAGAGAATCGCGGGTTCGAGTCCCTCACCTGCATTACCGCTGCACCAACAACTGCGACGCCAGCCATTGTCAAGGTGGCAAAACTGCTATCGAGACAGTGAATTGCTCAGCAGGTACTCTGTGTTAAATATCTGCTCCTATTACCGTCTCTGTGGTGCCATTTGATCGTGCCTTTAGGAACTCCCCTGATGGGGCTGAGACAGGTAGGTCACCACCGCTTGCGACGGGGGCTAGCATGCTACCGGATGTTTATATTGTTACCTGGCTCTCGTTTGGGCCGTTGTAAAATTCAGACCCTACTTGTTTGGCCGACCCTTCACTGTAATTACCGATCACCACGCCTTATGTTGGCTCTCTTCCCTCAAGGATCCTGCTGACCGCCTCGGCCGCTGGGCACTGAGCTTGCAGGAGTATACCTTTTCCGTTGTATACAAATCCGGTCGGCTTCACCAGGATGCAGACTGTCTGTCCCGTTATCCCGTCGATCCCCCTTCCTCTACTGACCATGAGTCGGACACCTGTGTCTTCTCTATATCGGACTTTTCCCACATAGCCGACGAATAGCAGTTGGACCCAACCCTGAGTTCTCTTATCCACCGCCTCCGCACACACAGCTGTGACTCTTCCCTCGCCCTGTTCTTCCTTCATGGGAATACGCTATACCGCCGCAACATGCGACCTGATGGCGCTGAGCACTTGCTGGTCGTTCGCCAACGCCTACGATCTGCCGTTCTCGAACAAATGCACGACGCCCCTACAGCTGGTCATCTTGGCCTCTCACGCACATACGACCGCGTGCGCCGGCGTTTCTTCTGGCCTGGACTCTACCGCTCTGTCCAACGTTATGTAGCCGCTTGCGACCTCTGTCAACGCCAGAAGAAACCCCCTGTGCTACCACCTGGACACCTGCAGCCGATTTTCTATCCCGACTGAGCCATTTTCTCGTGTTAACCTTGACCTCCTAGGGCCCTTCCCCGAGTCCTTGTCAGGAAACAAATAGATCGCTGTGGCCACCGATTATGCAACGCGGTACGTGATCACTCGCGCCATTCCAACCAGCTGCGCCACAGACGTTGCTTACTTCTTTTTGTACGACGTCATACTACACCATGGTGCTCCCCGTCAACTACTTACCGACCGTGGCCGCTGTTTCCTTTCCCGAGTTGTTGAGGAAATACTTCGTTCTTGCTCCGTTCGGCACAAGCTCACCACTGCGTATCATTCTCAGACGAACGGCCTTACGGAGCGTCTTAACCGCACACTCACCGACATGCTCGCAATGTACGTATCGACAGTCATCGCGACTGGGACATTAGTCTGCCATTTGTCACCTTTGAGTATAGCTCTTCGCGTCATGACACTGCTGGGTACTCTCCATTCTATCTTCTCTTTGGAAGAGACCCCTTACTGCCCTTCGACACTTTGCTTCCCGCCGCTGACCCCGTCACAACCTATGCCCGCGATACCATCGCCCGAGCCGACGCTGCTCGCCAGATTGCTCGTCACAATCTCACCATCTCTCAAGAAGCTCAAAAACGCCGCTACGACGCTCACCACCGCGGTGTGCACTATCCTCCCGGATCTCTGGTGTTGCTCTGGTTTCCGTGCTGTCGTGTGGGGTTGTGTCAAAAACTTCTGCCCCACTACACAGGTCCTTACCGTGTACTACGCCCAGTGACCGACGTGACCGATGAGATTTCACCGCTCCACCCAAAGTCACCGACTGCTACACCCACTTCCGAAATCGTACATGTCGCCCGCCTAAAGCCATATTACTCCCCCTCCACATCGCACACCAGAACGTTGCCTTTTGCCGAGGGGGGTAGTGTTACCTGGAAACGCGGGACCAAAGTGATGTGCTCACTTACGAAGACGACGACCGAGGAACACGGGCACGACAAAGCGTTGAGAAAGAGGACGACGCTGACAGAGTGGACACTGCACGGCTACTGAAGTCTCAGCGTCGAGTTCAGCCCATCGCAGTGCTGTTACATTAAGTACATCCCCGTAACAATATGTTGTAGGCCGTCATTGCAACCGCCACCGCTTCGGTGGTGGACGACGGCTGTTGTTGCGGCGCGCGTCTTTCTTTCCCTCTTCCTTTTTTTCTTCTCTATTTTCTCTTCTGTCTGCACGAGGCAGCGGAGGTGGCTGAGCTACAGAGCCAGTAGCAGGCCCGTGTATTTCCTTTTCCTTCTTCCTACAGCCACAACAACAACAAGGCGGCCCTCAAGTGGCACCAGATTTAACCCGATTCTTTCGATATCATGGCAAAATAATAGACTCTAAGAGTTCCGTGTGGTGTTCACTACTCTGCAGCCTAATTGTGATACACCTCATTGTCTAATTAAATGCTAGAGAGTCAGGCCAATTTAGGCGCCCTAAATGGCATGCTGTAATCACCGCACGGGACCTTCACGAGGGTGTCGCCGCGCCCGTGGGATTTCGCTTTCATATATGCCGCGGGCCTAGATGTCTTGACGTGTTCTGACCTTTACCTTATATGTTAGTGTACCGATGAAGGTGCGGGTCCAACCTATTTGTGTTAAAAGAATCTCTACAGATAATCAGAGATCATCACAGAAACAATCAGAGGGAGAGATAAATCAGAGATTAAGAGAGAAGAGAATGCAGAATGAAAGAATAATATGTCAGAGAATAATTGAGATGTTGTATGAGGTTCCAAGGCAAATTTGTCAGGGAAACGTGGTGGTTGTTGAAAAGTAAATTTTTATTATCTCTTTTATGTGCGAAAATGATATTCCTGTCTTCCACTCATCTGCTAGCGAGCCTGCATGAACAGCAAACAAATGTGTTTAGCAGTAATATATTCAATATTATTTTGGACTGCTTGATTATTTTGTCCCGTCAAAAAGTCCCGTCAGATGACTTTAAATTTCCTGTCAGAGATTTATATCACAAGGTGAAAAAGGAAAGTTGCCACGGTAATGTACTGGCAGCCCCGCCGGGGTGGTGCAGTGGTAAGACGCCCGACTACTGTGACGGAGTTCCCGGGTTCGAACCCGACCACGGCGGCTGCGTTTCGATGGAGGCGAAACGAAGTGGCGTCCGTGTGCTGTGCGATGTCAGCGCACGTTAAATATCCCCAGTTGGTCGAAATTACTCCGTAGCCCTCCACTACGGCTCCTCTTTCTCTCTTTCCACTTTCATTCCCACCTTCCTCCCTTCCCTTACGGCGCGGTTCGGGTGTCCACAGAGCAAGTGTGACAGTTACTGCACCTTTCCCTTCCTGTGAACCAATAATAATTAATAATGTGCTGGCAGTAAAACTATACGCTGGGAACCAGTTTCAATGGTGAAAACAGGCAAAAATGTTACATTAAACATGTTCGCACATTCAATGCAAGCAATCGGTTCGTCACTATTATTTGCATGGAAATAGCAAGTGCGAATGATGGGTTTACCGCCTGTCAGAATGTAGCAGAATTGGCGATTACGCCATCAACAGGTCGGTACGAAAAAAAAGGTATATTTCGTTTTTTTTTAGCGGCAGATAGATTTGCTAACATAATCGTTAGAGCCATATAAACATATAATATATAACTAATATGACCAGCCCCTATAGATACCATTCATTTACTACGAGAAGACATTCGACTCGGCCGAAACCTCAGCAGTCATGCAGGCATTGCGAGATCAGGGTCTGGGTGAGCTATATGTGAAAGTAGTGGACGATTGCTTTAGTGGTTACACAGCAACCACCCTTCTGTATAAATAAAATGATAAGATTTCAATTAAGAAAGGTGCTGGGTAAGGTAACATGGTCTCCCCAGTGCTATTTACAGCTTGCTCAGAGTGTGTATTCGAAGACATAAAATGTGAGAAGTTAGGCATCAGGGTCGAAGGAGAATACCTGAATAATCTGCGATTCGCTCATGACATTGTATCGCTAAATAACTCAGGGGATGAATTGCAAATAATAATTGATGACCTAGACAGGAAAAGTAAACACGTATGCTTGAAAATCAGTATGCAGAGGACTAAGGTAATGTTCAATAGCCTTGGGAAGGAACATCAGTTTACGTTAGGTAGCGAACCACTGTAAGTGGTAGTGAATATATCTATTTAGGACAGATAGTAACCGCAGATCTGGGCCATGAAAGGAAATAACAAGGCGAATAAGACTGGAATGGAGTGCATTTGGCAAGCACTCGCAAATTATGACTAGCAGCTTACCGGTATCGCTCAAGAGGAAAGTATACAACAGTTGCATCTTACCAGTACTTACCTATGGGGCTAAAACGTGGAAGCTAATCAAGAGGGTTACACTTAAGTTGAGAACAATGCAGAGGGCTATGAAACGAAAAATGCTAGGGGTAGCGTTAAGAGATAGGAAACGTGCGGACTGGGTGACAGAATGCAAGTCACTGACATTCTCGTCGAAGTTAAGAAAGATACATAGGCAAGGGCAGAACATGTACCGCGAAGAGAGGACAATCGATGGTATCTAATAGTAGCAAATTGGATTCCAAGGTAAGGTGAGCATAGCAGTGGTCGGCAGAAAATTAGGTTGATGGATGAATTTAAGAAATTCTCAGTGGTTAAGTGGATGCAGCAAGTACAGGACTGGCTTAATTGGAGGAAACTGGGAGAGGCGTTCGCTCTGCAATGGGTATTATCCGGCGTATGGTGCTAATGATCACATGCGCTCGTTCAGCGTTATGGTATGTTGTTCTTGTATTTTGGTTAGGCCTTTGTTTTCCGCTGCATGAAAATGGCGTTTTTTCTTGTTGCTAAGAGTTCTCAAGTTTTAAGGGTAGGAATGGTTGTGCTCACGAGAGAGAATCTTGCTTGCGGACAAAATTGCTTTTGTATTTCAACCCTATTTCATTTTAAAGGGGTGTAAACTTTGTGAATGGCAAGGTCTGTGAAAGAAATAAAATAATTGATAAATGTTGTTTAGTTAAGTATTAATGACAACATAATTTCTTTGAGCCCAATTTAAGAGTAATGCGCACAGAAAACTTTGTAACGAGATTCAGAGTTGTAGGAGCTTATACTATAGCCTTTTCAGCCTTCGCAAATGCATAGAATTAGCTTAGGAGGAAACAGACAGTGCATTTTGCCTTTGGAGACTTAAGCGGAAGATGTTGTTGTTGTGGCCGTAGGAAGGAGGAAACGAAAATGCACGGGCTTGCTACTGGCTCTGTAGCTGGGCCACATCCGCTGCCTCGTGCATACAGAAGAGAAAATAGAGAAGAAAGGAAAAAGAAGAGAGAGAGGAAGAGGCGCGCCGCAACAACAGCCGTCGTCCACCACCGAAGCAGTGGCGGGTGCTACGGCGGCCTACAACCGATAAACATTCGGTGGCTGGTTAGCCCCCGCCGCAAGCGGCGTTGACCTACCGTCCCAGCCCCGTAGTGCCAGGAACTGCCACCCTTCACCCAAGTCTAAGCAGAAGATATGACTTATAGAACGCACTATAATAGGAAGTTATCAATGTTGACCTAATTGGTTTCTTGCAGCAAGTATACCGAGTTTGCAAACTTTAGTTTATGCACAAAAATTTATTCAGTGTTTTGCTGTATCACGGCTATTGTTCAAGATTGAAAGTAGAAGGCAAGAAATGATGGCTACACAGTACGAAAGTGCCCTAAACAAAGGTAGAGGGGGAGCCTCAGTTCGCAAGTCGAGCCACCGTTTCGGAAATGCAACTTCGACAAGTGCTGTTGTCTTCGTCTGAGCTGCGCGATCATCACTGGCGAGGCTTTAAATACACTTTTGCTTCCAAAGAAAAACAGCCAGGGAGGGAGGAGGACGGTGGAGAAAGATGTATGGCAATGAATGAACGAATCCCTCGGTATGCATTTCTGAGCCTGGAAATAGGCCCCGTGGCCTGAAAAACGAAATAAAAGTCAGCAGCAGCAATGCGGGGTGGATGAGATGATGGCTAAAGGGCGGAAGAACAGCGCGAAACAAACGAGGACGTTTTTGTTTTGCCATGTTAGCTTTTGGCCGCCTAATTGTGGGAATTGTTTGCAATGTTCCTTGTTAGCTGTTTGTTAGTTTATTGACTACGCCTTTTAATGCGATTTTTGTAAGGTTTATCACATTTAGACACGGCCGTTTTGGGGCGATAGTTTTAAGTTCCCATTCCTTCCAGTGTTTTATTGCGCCTTTTTCATTTTCATTTTCTGGCTTTCCTTTCTCCGCATTTTGCATCCATCAGGTTTTCTTTGATTTTAGTGAACACGAGCCAATGTGCATTTCCTTCGCAGCCGTTCAAATGACGACCTTAGGTTTACAACTGTTAGCGGCCTATGCCTTACCACGTGGCCTACCTTGTGGTCCAGTGCGTGGTATTTATCGTCCTTGATTTTAGGAAATAAGCAGTTGGTAGACAGCTCCCGTTCCTTTCTGCTATGGTGTTCAGGACGAGCTTTGTTGCTTGATAGGTGTGCAATCTGTGTCGCGTGCTGTGCCGCGAAGGGTTTTTCAAGGATATTGTGCACTCCTAGCTGTAAGAGTAGTTCAGTGGACGCATTACCGGGGAGCCCCGACGCTGCCTTGAAAGCTCGGCGTATGTGTACTTCAAGCCTTCTCTCAGCCGGCCTATATTCGGGGACAACATTTTGTGGCAATGTGGTGGACGCTAAGGAGCCGAAACGTGCCAGCTCGCTCTGCACAAGGATCCAAACATTTCGCAGGTGATACTCTGGAATGTTATACCATTACGGAACTATTCAACCGATATTGAATCAGGCTGATACTAAAGTACTGGACAGTACAGCGGGAGTTTATTACTCAACGTTCACGTTAATAGCTGTGTGACTTGTCGACAATTTCTCAAAGCGCAAGCAGCGTACGCTGGGCCAGGTGTAATGCGCCGGCTGCTTTTCTCCACCCTTTCTGCGCGCGTTCGTAAGGCGCGTTTTTTATTGACAGAGGCTCATTCATAACGTTTTCGTAACTCGTGTTTGTTTTTGACAGCGTACGTCGTGCGCAGTGTTGATTAGTCGGGACTTCATAAGCCATCAGCGACGTAAAGGAACACGTTGCTGTTTAGTGGGAGCCAAGAAAACTATTTAATCTGAACAAGCATTGGCTCCAGGTACTGGCAACTATATGGCGTGGTATCACATTTAGGAAACCCCCACACCGTAGCTTTGGCTCCATTGCCAAAGAAAGTTGACCCCGCGCATAGTTCTCGGCTCTTCTGGGTGAAATACTTAAAACGGGGTTATTAACCAAACGGAATGTCACTCTTATTCCACCTTTCCATGCACTTCATATGAGCAACCCGATTTGGCAGCTCCATTCAACCTTCTAATATCATCAGAGCTCGTTAAGACGCAGAGACTATCGAAACAATTCCCAGTGGCTTAGCTGTAGTTAAGTTTAGGAGATTGCGAAAGCAAGAGAGGCGAAGTGTCTCCGATGGAAGACGAGGAGGAGGAGGACAAACATCTTTATTTAGTCAGTGAGGGGGGGAGGGACCCTCAGTGCAGGGTCCCGTTGGCCGTGACGGCAGTAACGTAACTGTGCGGCGAGCCAGCCATTGCTGGCGCCCCGGGCAGGGGTCCTGCAGGGCGGCCTCCCAATCTTCCATGCAGGGGTGGGGAAGGGGCACCACCTGTTAGGGTGCGTCGATGCGCTCGCCATCGAGCCATCAAAGACAGGAGGACCTCCGCCATATTTTGGGCGACCCTTCTCATAGCGCTTCAGGAGCGTTCCTGCCATCTGCAATACCAAACTTGAACGCACACTACGCTGAAGAGCCGACTTGGTAGCCCAGCGCGCTGGTTTGACGTCAGTGATCACGTGGTGTAAAGCGTAATTACCGGACAATGCTACGCTGAAGGCTGGATACCTGGCGTAGTATTGCAATAAAACAGAGTCAGCCATGCTAGCTTCCACCTACCATCGCCGTGCTCCTGATTTTTAAGGTAAAAGAATTTCTAGTCTCATGGTGCAAAACCTCGCATGGGCTTGATTTGTGCGCGAGATGTGTCATCGAGATTGCCCGAGTTACAGATACTGCGCCTTTCCTTTCCTATAAACCAATTTTAGGATGCCGGTGAACTTTGATGCGTTCAACAGATCGCTGGATCTGTGCGACAAGGGGCGCTCGATGTACCGTGTGCAGTAGCAATGCTCAGGCTTTCGTATTTCTGCATTGCAGATTCGTAATTCGCTCACAATGCCACAGCTGCTATTTCAGCGAAAGCTGCACTGGCCACGAATGTGCGATTTCGCTGTAGTGGTGCTCCGAGGAGTCACAGAAAGACATTGAGCCGTTGCCTGGCAACCAGCGTAACTGGAAACGCCGTTTGGTACGAAGTCACACCGCTTGCCTGATCGTTGCGCTCGCTTTCGCTCGCTTCGTCTGCTGTATATATAGTCAACTCGAATACAATGTTCTAGTTCACTATAGCTGTGTATTGATTGATTGATTAAAACTTTAATTTCCACCGATTTAGGAGGCCCCTTACTCCCCGCTCCTGGCACGCAGGCCTGAGGAACGGGGGCTGGAACCTCCGCGACTAAGGACTGGCGAATATACATTGGTTATTCGCGGCCTCAGCCGCTAGGCGGACGGCTTTCTGCTGGTCAGCGGGGACGTCGCTTCGCAGCAGGGTTACCCAGGCTTCTCTACTTTTAATGTTGTTCCTAGCGCCCGGAGACTTAGGGCATTCCCAAAGTATATGGTAGAGGGTCCCCCTCGCTTCGCTGGCTTTACATTTATCATTTTTTCTCTCATCTATCTGGGTGGGAAACAACCAGACAGGGTTGGGGAAATTTCCGGCTTGTAATCGCCGCCAGGCTATGGCATCTTTATTATTTAAGCTAGGATCCGGTGGCGGCATCAGACGTCTTCCTAATCTATAATTTTCGATTATTTCTTTATAGGTTTGCAAACGTTCGTCCATCGCCTGGCAGTCGGGCGGCTACGCGTTTGCCCGGAAGTAGAGATCTCGGGCTAAATCATGGGCCGCCTCGTTGCCAGGGACGGACCTGTGTGCTGGGGCCCAAATTAGGGTGGTTTTGCGATCGATTTTAGTTGCAGCTTTTAGAATTCGGGCGGCTTCTTGCGAGACCCTGCCTTTTCCGATAGTCCAGAGAGCAGTTTTACTTTCGCTAAAGATCAATCTAGCCTTCGTTCCGACGCAAGCGAGCGCTATTGCGACCTCTTCAGCCGTGTCTATGTTTCTGCTTCGGATGGTGGCGGAGACGACTGGTGCGCCGCTACCATCGACTACCGCGGCGACTGCCGCCCCTGATCGGCCGCTTGCAGCGTCTACGTAGGCAACTTCTTTTACTCTAAATTCTTTTGCACTTTTAACCAGTGCTTCTGCTCTCTTCTACCGTCTCTCCTTGTGGTATTCTGGGTGCATGTTGCGGGGGAGAGGACGGTCAATGATGTTCTCGCGACATTGCGGTGGTAGGGCAACCTTGTCGGCTGTGCCCCTACCTATTTTTCGACTCACCCATTCTGAGATATTTCGACCCGTGCTCGACCTACTTAATCTTTCATGTTGGGCGATTCCCACCGCTTCAGCAAGTTCCGTCCAGCTATTATGCACTCCCATTTCTATCAGGCGTTCCGTAGAAGAGGAGATGGGTAGACCCAGCGCCCTCTTGACGCAACGCCTGATGAGTGCGTCTATCTTATCTTTTTCAATGGTCCTGATGTTGAGGAACGGTGTGGCATAGCATATTCGACTTATTATGTACGCCTGCATCAGTCTCAAGAGGCTTCTCTCTTTGAGGCCTCTGCCTTTGAATGCAATCCTCCTAAATATTCCTGTTACTTGCGTCGCGTAGGTAGTGAGCTTTTTATCGTTCCGTCGTTATAGCCGTCCTCTTGAATAAAAAGTCCGAGGATTCTGACTTGCTGGACTCTTGGTACGGTTTTGCCGTCGACCTTAATTTCTACGTTAAAGTCGCCCTTGCACCTCATTGATTTGGGATTATATATGAAAAGTTCGGATTTTTGCGGAGAGCACGAACGACCCCTTTCGGCCGCGTAGGACACAATGTTGTCCGCCGCCGCCTGTAGGCGTTCCTCTATGCTGCCATCGCTGCCATTGTTCATCCAGAGATTAACGTCGTCCGCGTAAATGCTGAACTTCAGGTGTTTTATGACTTTAAGAGCGGCAGGAAGGCCTCTCACCACCACGTTAAAAAGGAAGGGGGAGAGCACCGAGCCTTGCGGAGTTCCTTTACTTCCCAGGTGGACAGTGGGGGATTCTAGGTCCTTAATTTCAACGTCCTGTTTGTCAGGAAATCCATTGCGTAATTATATGTCCTCTCGCCGACTGCTAACTCCTGCAGTCCCGCGAGAATTGCCTGGTGTTTTACGTTGTCAAACGCTTTTGTTAGATCTAGTGCTAGAATTACCTTCGCGTCTCTGGATTTTGAGTCAATTATGTCATGTCGTAATCGGAGCATTACATCCTGTGTGCACAGGCCCGGTCGGAACCCGACCATCTCGTGCGGCCACAGGTCATTTTTCTCTATGATATTAGTTAGCCTTGTTTGGATTACGCGTTCCATAAGCTTTCCAATGCATGAGGTTAGAAAAATAGGTCTGAGGTTTTCCAATTTCGGTGGCTTGCCAGGTTTTGGAATTAGCACAACGTTTGCAGTTTTCCACTTCTGGGGGAGACGACCGCTACTTCTTACTTCTTGCATGTAGTTGGTGAGTGCCGTTATGGAAGCGTCGTCTAGGTTTCGTAGCATTTTATTTGTTATTCCATCGGGGCCGGGAGCTGATCGTGTCTTTAAGCTAAGGATTTCGGCTCTAACTTCCGCTTCTGAGACGGGCGCGTCGAGGGCCTCGTTCTGTGGGCCCGCGTATTGCCTAAGAGGGAGGGATGTTGTATCGCCGACATATGTGTCTACGAGTTTAGTTATTAGTTCCGCGTCAGTCCCCTCGAACGCGTGTCTTGCCTTTGCTATTGTTGTGTTTGACTGTGTTTTCGAACTGTCGGGATTAAGAAGATATCGTAGCAGGCTTCAAGTCTTTGAAAGGCTCATATTGCTCTCCATTTCATCGCACCTGTTACACCAGTTTCGCTCGCAGAGTTTAATTGCATAATCCCCAATTTCCTTATTGTGCCTGGCTATTTCTCGCCTTAGGTTTCGGTTCCATCTCTGACACCGGAGGCGTCTTTCCATACCTTTTTTTGCTTCCCACATGTGTAGGAGTTTCCTGTCGACTGTTTTCGGTGCATCGTCCCCCTCTAGGGTAATGGTAGCGGATTTAACGTTGTGCATGAGGGTTTCTGCCCAATCGTCGATATTTTCAATATTTTCGTCCATGTTTGCAGATTCCCTAATTTGTCTGAATTTCTCCCATTCGATTGCGCTGCTGATCTTTTCTCGTCTTCTTTGACTCCCCGTTTAAGCGTTATTTCGAGGACGTAATGATCGCTTCCAAAGTTGAGCTCTGTGTTCTTCCACCTAAGCTCCTCTATGTTTTTGGTAAATGTTAAGTCTGGGGTTGTGTCTTTGTTCACACTGTTTCCCACCCTCGTCGGGCAGCCAGAGTCTGTCTGCAGGGTGAGGTTTAATTCGTGAAAATCTTCCCATAACTGCCTGCCTTTCGGATCTTGCCTATTATATCCCCACTCTTGGTTGCAGGCGTTGCAGTCTCCTACAATTAGCAGGGGGTTAGCTCCGGCTGCCTTCATTGCTTTGCGAAATAATGTCCTGAACCTAACTTTGCGCTACTGAGGAGAGCTAAATATGTTTAGGACGAAAATACTGGGTTCCTTCTTCCTGCCCGTGATGATTTCAACGAAAACCGCCTCAATGTCGCGAGAACTAATTTCATGATCGATCACCACTGCGTTTCTTTTGACGAATGTAGTGAGCCGGGATTTTTCTCCCCGGCCACTAGCAAACGCTTGATATCCTGATAATTTAATTACTCCTTTGCCAGTTTCCTGTAGGGCTACGGCTAGAGGCTTTTCAACTATTTACTCGAGAGGTTGTTGCACTAACGCTCGCTTGCGCGGGAATCCTCGGCAGTTCCACTGCCATACCGTCGAATTAATCTTTGGTTGCGTTTTGCCCATGTTGGAATTGGTCAAGTATGCCTTCTCTCACTGTTTGCCTTTCTGCCATAGCAGCAAGAGCCGCGTTTGTTTGTTTAGATTGTTCCTGAATTCGCTTTAGGGCGCCTATGATGTTGGTCATGCCTGTCTCGAGCCGCTCGAGTCTCGCCCCGTATTTGGCGTCTAGTCTACGCTCTATTGCCGCCAGCGGATCCGTTTCCCCGCCTCTTCGTTTCTGCGGGGGAGGTGGCCTGCACTCTTCAGTGATCATTGCGTCCTCCTCTGTGTCTGACGCCGCGGGTGGTGTTAGCACCTTTGGCGTCGCAGGTGGAGGTGTCGGTTTGGCTACTTGTTTTGCGGGGAGAGCCGTGGAGGCGGGGGAGCCCCGGAATTTGGCTGTGATTTGGATTGGTATTGGTCCTGGGTGAGTTATCTTTCTCAGTTCCTCGACTTCCTTTCTTAACTTTTCTATTTCTTTTTCTTTGTTTTCCTCATCTTTAGCCTGGGGTACCCCACTGCTGAAACTCACGGTTTTACTGTCCCCGCTCGGGCTTCGCTTTTGGGTGGCCGACTGATTCCTTGGGTCCCTGGAGTTAGCCGTGACTCTGGATTTGGACCCCGACCTGGACTTGGATCCGGACTGCTCCCTGCTGCTGCGGGAGCTTGAACGGTGACGTCGGTTGGCGTCCTCCAACTGCGGGAAGTCCCCGCTCTGCGCCCGGAAGCCTCCGTCCCTGTCTTGAGAATATCCGCGTTGGTCACGGTGGTCTCTCCTGAATTTCGAGCGTCCTCTGCGGCCGCTCTCAGGTGTGGTGTTGGGATATTGGTGCTGCTCGTTGTGCTGCTGTTCGGCAATCTTCTGCTCCCATTGACGTTTTTTGGTCTTGTAGGGAGTCCTGTAGAGTTCTCTGCACATCTTGTCGCCAAGCTTGATCTGGGCGCTCTTCTCCGCATCCTCTGCACTTAGCGTTATTCGAATCTGGGCAGACATCTTCGCGGTGCCCTAGGCGCCCGCATGCGTTGCAAACAACGTATTTCTTTCTATATAATACACATCTTTGCCATGTAAGTGAGAGTTTGACCCACCTCGGAACCTCTGGTTTTTCAAACAGTATGAGCACGGTGGTTGAGCTCCTGCCCAGGCGCCTGGCTCCTAGCACGGGGGTGTTGCCTTTGATCGTGCGTAGCCGTTGCACTATTTCTTCCTCGGTGATGCGAAGGGAAATCTCGTGTACCACCCCCTTACCGCAGTCTTCGGGCATAGCGACGTACGCCGTGATTTCAATTTTCTGGCCCTCGAATTCGAGGACGCGTAGTGCGACGTATTTTCTTTTCCGTTCTTCGCTGTCTGTTGCGATGAGGATAGACTCCTGTTTTGTGTTGACCGAGAAGGTGTCTTCCGCGGCCTCTCTGATGTTTATATTTGCGGTGCGAGCGATCAACTCCGCAAGTTCAATGTTGCCATACTTAGGTAGGCGGCTGACTCCTCCCCGTGGGCGGAGAATTATTTTGTCAGTTCCGTCGGGTATCTTGATCGATTGCCTTTCAACCGACTTTGCTGCCAATCTCTTTCCGGCGAGCTTGGACGCGGCTCGCTCTCTCCCTTGATCATCGGTGAGGCTGCGTCCCTCGTCAAGTGGCACCGCCTTTCCTCTTTTCTTAGCAATAAACCACTGGCCAGGTTCGTTCAGCTCCGAAGGCTCTATGCTCGTTCCCTCCACGGTTTCCATCATTTTCGGCGAAATTATAAACGGCCGGGGGTGCCTTTGTTTGCCTAGGCCTAACTAGGCCTAGTGTCCCCCGTGGCTTGCGAAGTTCTTCAAAGCCTCAAAAATGTGCAAAAGAACCGTCCCACCTTGGAGTCTTGATAATCCGCGGTGAGCGCTTCCTGAATAGAGTCGAATCCCAGAAAATTTCCGAAATCCAGTGGCCGAAATAGAGCGCAAGCGTTCGTGGTCGATGAAGCCCATCGATTGCACGTCCGCTCTCCAGCTTGGTCAGCGTGGAACTCCTATAGACCGTTTACAGCGAGTAGTTCCACTCTTGCCTAGCAAGTGGCGCCACTAGGACGGCCGTCATTGCTGGCCTTCGGAACGCATCGGCGCGCAGTGCTAACTGCATGCACGGCCGGTCTCGAGGGAGTGAGCGCGCGCTCTTTTTTACGGCCTTCTCAATCGCCGCGGGAACAATGGGAACTTTTCTCCTTGAGTTACGCTCTCCGCCACCGCAAGGGGCGCGGCCTGCTCACTGTCCGCTCTGCGTCTGCTTCAGCGGCGGCGGGTGGCTTTTGCCTGGTTTCGCGCTGTCGCTCGCGAGTTTCGTGGTGAGTGCAGCCCCGAAATTAAAGAGCACAGAAGGTAGATGCTGCAGCGGCATGCCGTCACGTACCACACGTGAACGGATGTAAAAAACACTGTCGTTCAGCAAACGTTCGACAAGCATGGGAGAGGGCACGGTAGCTACTTTTGTCCATTTTAGTCCGAATTTTCCCCAAGCCTGTACAAGAATAAGAACAAAAAGAAAACTGAATGAGCAGTAATCACATCGAAGCTTCTTCAAGGCTAACATGACAGCAAATCGCCTGCAACAGCAAAACCGTCTTTCAGCGCTAGATGCGAAACCATTCATGTAGCACCTAAGATGCAAATAATTTCATAAAAATGTAATGTAAATTGCAAAATGCTTGCATGATATAAAGTATTAGTATAACAGTCAAAGTAAACGTTGTAGGGTTGAGTTTTAAATGTTATTACTATTCATATATTAGGCAATGTGTGGTATTATAAACATTATTTTAATTTTGCAAATAAACATTGTTTTAATGAAATTTTTACATGATATTATGCTTATTATGAAAACAAAAAATAGTTTGATATTCATGACACCACTTGTGCTCGAAGTGGTAAAAAAAGGCCAATAAATGATGAAGGTGATACTCTATGCAGTGACTTACAAATGAGTTCACCTGCTATATAGAAAGTATGCAAGAAACTTCTAAAGCGTTAAAGAAGTACACTCTCACTGAAGACTCATTTCAAGCCTTATATAGCGACCCATTGATCTCTTCAGGAAAGTAAGGTTAATATGCGGAAGGGAATCACATATGCTAGATGCGAGGGCCTTAACAGCTAGCGGCACATGACTACATTGTCAAGACGGGCGTTTCATCTGAGAGCAAAATCAAGGCACTGAAGGAAGTGATGACATCTCCTACCATTCCATTTCCCACAGTCACATATTCTGGTTCACCTTACGTCGCTGGATATATCGTTTAGTTAATCAACTTAGGATGTGACGCTCGCGCTATTCTTGAAACTAGCGAAAGAAGCATCCCTATGTAGTACGCTCTTCTACGAGGACAATATTCTAGTGGACTGCATTATCCGAAACCAGAGCTTGTTGCCCTATTGGACAAGCTTTTTTTTTTTTTCGAAAAAGCTGCTGTGCACCTACTACACACAAATGTACTCGAAGTACTTAAGATCGCGATTCAGTCAGCATTTCAGAACTCAACGCTAAGTTGCCCGAAAGGAATTGACAACAGCTATATTATTAGGTCCGCTTCTTTGATATTTGAAAAATTTCTCAGAATTCTTCTCAATTAATTATACCAGGAAAGTGACGGAGAAGACCGAGAGGCCAACTCCTTATGTGCACAAGCCGTGCAGGAAAATTTTGAGCCTGAATTTTCTAGACGCAGTTCGCATTTTGATGAATTGATGAGTATATAGTGCAATGTGTAACTTCGAAGGACAATTTTTTATTGTTTGCCGCTCTTTTCGATTCTGCTTAACTGTTTATGCCCATTTCCTCGATTAAAAGTAGTCGCGAGGCTACATATACATCTTCGGTCTTTCAACCGACTGATATGTTTTGAATGAAGCTAGGACCACCCACGCCACTAGACAAGTGATCTTTTTACTATATGAATAAATTTTTGTTCTTTACTCTGAATCTGAGACGCGCCATGAATTTTTGCCGGTGCCTCTTCTGATCTAAACGAAAACGATAGCGGTTGACAGAATCTCCACCCAACATTTCCCCATGCACTCACGTCAGGTCGCGCTACACCTGCTTAAAACATTAAAAGGCAGATTGCATAGCCTGGTAAATTTAGCCTTGTACAAAACTTAGGGGTAAAAAATGTTGAAGTTTACCCAAACCTTCATTCGATCGTGCACGGCCGCACTGACGAAGGAGCGCGCGCGTGAGCGGATTGTTGACTGTATTTTATTTCTAGTACACGATAAATGTGCGATGTTGATGACGGACTGTATAAACCATAAGAGACGAAATATCGGTTGCAACTGACGCGGGCGAAGCTAAAAGCGAGCGCGCGTGTCCCTTGCGCGTGAACGGCTGTAGCGAATGAGCAGCAGTGGGGCGGTGGCGACCCCACCGAGGCGCGGCGGTCGGTGGAAACAGACCCATTGGAGAGGCCGTAAGAGAAGAGAAGCGCTCTCTCCCTCGAGACCGGCCGTGCTGCATGCTGCTGTGTATCTTGTGTAAGAATACCAGCTGACTTTTAAACAGCGCTGGTTTGATGCAGGTGTCATCTGTATAGTCGAAGTATTCTGCAAAGAAGTAGAGCTAATGACCCTGTAGTTTATTGGCGGAAGAACAGAAGACGCTTTCTACATAAGGTGCACATCATGGTCTAGGCAACCGTTTTTCTGGGAGATGTATCACGAGTTCATGTTCCTTTCTGGGACCAGAAAGCGCCTGTGAATTGAAGAGAATGGCTATACCTCACGCCCCAGCTCGTTTTAGCACCGGCAGTAGCCATGGCAATGCGAGAACGACCCTGACGTTTTCTCAGGAATTGGATATTGAGTCTTTGCACTGCTGCCGAGTTTTTTTCGTAGAGCGTTAAGAGGTACCTTGACGTTGCTATTAATGTCTATGCAGTTACTATACGAATTGATTGCGCAGGGAAGGAAAGTTAGTGTGGGCATGTAAGTGAATCTGTTTACTTTAATTAGGTACTATTCCCTAGGATATGCGGGATCGAATCTCGGCCTCGGCGGCTGCTTTTCGCTGGAGCCAAAAGCCTAGGCGCCTGTGTTTTGTGCGATATCAGTGCTCATTAAAGAACCCCAAGGGGATGGAAATTTCCGCAGTCCTCCCCTCATACCCTGAGTCGCTTTGGGACTTAACACCGCACAAACAAAACCAAACTTTAATTAGAGAAGTACTGCTGAAATACATGTAATAACTGCTGCTTTTATGAAACTAATGCACGGGCCAATGATGAAATTTACCATGATAAGATTTTTTTATATCCCCGCTTGCTTGGGCTGCGTACTGTGCGTTCTGAATTCCGGTGCAGTTTCCAGTCACCTTCGCCCGAGCGCAGATGAACGCCACTGAGCGCCTGATGCGGCCTTCAAGCAGCGTAATAGTCTTTTGAAGCCAGGACGTTTACAGGACACAAAATTATATCATCAATTGTCGGGGATTACACGCCCGTCCATATTGAGCAGTAAGTATTGTGCACAATGTTAAATGGACATTCATAATGCGTCTCAGCCAGCATAGTCTGAGCATACGTTCGCCCTTTGCGCAAGAAAATTAAAAAAAAACATAAGTTTGAGGGAATAATCAGTTTGTAATCTATTTAATTTTACAGAAAATCACGTTTTCCACAAAGAGCACTAGAAAGGGGATTGATAAAAAAAGCAAAACAAAAAACCGAGTCGACGGCTGATGGGTTTGTCGAAACGTTCTAGCCAATGCAGACATTTAGGAGGACGCAATAAATGAACTACGTGGTTAAATTAAACATTTTGTAGCACCTAGCCATACTATAGGCATTCACATGAAGTTTATTGCCTGTCTACAAGCTGGTTGTCTCCAGCGAAAGTTGGTACGCCGCACCGTGCAGCCGAGTACCAGCGTGCCGGAATATAGTGCCTAGTATATTCTAGGCACTATAGCCGGAAGCTGCCAAACCAGAAGGCCGGCGATGGCGGAAGGGTCACATGATCAAATATGGCAGCGCCCATGCGCTCACGCCGTAAAGGGTCTATAGCTGTGTATCAGTTCTTGTGAAGCCATCACATGGTACGTCATAATCCCTGACTTTGACCGGATGTGCCGCCATCATGACGTCGCATGCGGCTTTCTTCCACCGTGCATGCGGCTATTCTAATAACCGGAGGCGACGTCACATCGGGGTCATGACGTCGCAACTAGTGATGACGTCCCCAGGCGATTCACGCATATACGACGCTGAGCCCGCCGGGCGTTCTATCTAGGCGTCCCTGCAGCGTGTTTCATTTGGTGCTTCCTCGAACACCGCACCACAGAGAATAAAGAATTAGACGCAGTACTACATGCATCAGCGGCATTTCAAATTGTTTGACAGCAGAAAGGTGCAGTATCTCATAACTCTCCGCCGACACCTTAACCGAGCTGTAAAGAAAAGGAGAAGGTGGCAGTGAAAACGGAAAGAAGGAGGTGCCGTATTGGAAAGCTTCGGAACACTTCGCCAACGACGCTTTCGCATCATCACACTTTAGAGTCCAAAGTGCCCCTATAATATTTTAAAGCGAACCCGACCTCGGCGGCTGCGTTTCGATGGAGGCGAAACGAAGTGGCGTCCGTGTGCTGTGCGATGTCAGCGCACGTTAAAGATCCCCAGGTGGTCGAAATTACTCCATAGCCCTCCACTACGGTTCCTCTTTCTCTCTGTCCACTTTCACTCCCACCTTCCTCCCTTCCCTTACGGCGCGGTTCAGGTGTCCACAGAGGAAGTGTGACAGATACTGCGCCTTTCCCTTCCTATGAACCAACCAACCAACCAAGCGTCAATACGCCCACTTTTCGAGCCAGCAGTGTCACAGAGGCTTTCACTTCCAAGTGACCTTGACAGATAAAACGTCTTTCCTTTCTTAAAACCAATTTGCAATGTAAGCGAAAGCTTACTATGCAAAAAAACTGATTTATTTATAGGAAGGGAAGGGCGCGGTAACTATCTCACTTGATTTGATTGATTGATTGATTTATAGGAAGGGAAAGGCGCGGTAACTGTCTCACTTGTTTTCTGTGGACACCGAAACCGCGACGTAAGGGAAGGGAGGAATGTGGGAGTGAAGGTGGAAAGAGAGAGGGAGGAGCCGTAGTGGAGGGCTACGGAGTAATTTAGACCACCTGGGGATCTTTAACGTGCGCTGACATCGCACAGCACACGGACGCCTCTTCGTTTCGCCTCCATCGAAACGCAGCCGCCGAGGTCGGGTTCGAACCCGGGTACTCCGGCACAGTAGTCGGGCGTCTTACCACTGCACCACCCCGGCGGGGCCTCACTTGATTTCTGTGAATACTGCAACCGCGCCGTAAGGGAAGGGAGGAAGATGGGAGTGAAAGTGGATAGAGAGAAAGAGGAGCCATAGTGGAGGGCTACGGAGTAATTTCGACCACCTGGGGATCTTCAACGTGCGCTGACATCGCACAGCACACGACGCCTCTTCGTTTCGCCTCCATCGAAACGCAGCCGCCGAGGTCGGGTTCGAACCCGGGTACTCCGGCACAGTAGTCGGGCGGCTTACCACTGCACCACCCCGGCGGGGCGCTTAACTATGCAACGCTGTTGTTGTCGCTGTAGGAAGATGGAAAAGAAAATGCACAGGCCTGCTACTGGCTCTGTAGCTGAGCCACCTCTGCTGCCTCGTGCGGACTGAACAGAAAAAAGAGAAGAAAAGAAAAAGAAGAGGGAGAGAAAAACATGCGCCGCAACCACAGCCGTTGTCCACCACAGAAGCAGTGGCGGGTGCAATGATGGCCTACAAGAGATAAAATTCGGTGGCTGGCTGGCCCCGCCGCTAGCGGCGCTGACGTACCGTCCCAGCCCCGTAGGGCCAGGAACTACCACCGTTCACCACCTCTCCGGCCTCCCTCCCACTATGCAAAGTATAGCAGGTCTTCATGTGACAGTAAATGTGCCCTTCAAGCGACCTTGACCTAATATGTGGGAGCGTCCACGATTTCGTAATGTTTACCCAAATGTATACTGCGCCCCCGTTTCTCCAAAATGTAAAGGTGAGGCAACCCTGGGTTAGGTGCGACGTCAGCACACTTTAATGGCCCAGAGGTGGTCAAATTACTACGTATTCTTCTACTACAAGACCTATCTGTCCGCTTCTCACTCCCATCTTCCCTATTTCAAGGTTGGCAGATACTGCTACTTGTACAACAATTTTAAAATATACAAGAAAAAATTTGAAAATACGATCGTGCCTTTGTTAGGTGTAGGTGCCCACTATTTCCTGGCGTCAATTAAAAAGTGTAAGACTCCTTCCTTTCCCCAAAAACCTAATTTATATAAAGATAATTAGAAACAGTGGATTGAAAAGCGGGCGTTAAAGACCCCATCGCTACCATATACAGCTTTCACTCTATGACTTGGTTCAAGCCGTGCTTATACCCACACAATTTTATCTAACAGTGCCTTTAAAGTATGGGGTTAATTCTCGTAAGAATGCGCCACGGGGGGGCTAGACGCTACAGTCGCCTTCTAGCCCCGACGTGCCAGCCCTAGCAGACAGAGCTGTGACCCCCAACCCGCGGTGCGAGAAATCGCTACTGCGGCGGGTTCGAGCCAGAGGGGACAAACACCGAGTTACGTACTCGAACAGAGTTTATTGTGCTCGAGTACACGGCAAAGGAATAGCAATCAAGAACAACCACCGTGTAGCGAGCGAACGCCGCGTACGGGGGTGAAATAAAAACCACCTAATGGGGAAGCGCGCCAGGGAGGTGAGAGGAAGAGTCTCCTCACCTGACACGGCTTCTCGCTCACATCCCGTTGCGGTAAGTGCCTACGGTCAATGGGCGATTCTCGGTGACGGCGGTGGTCTCCTAGGCGGAAATCATGAACCGCGCGCGTGCGCGCCCATTCGCCGAAGAACCCGAGCCAGTTGCTACAGTCGGGCCCCTCGATACGGAACGGGAGAGGAGGTCTCCCGGTTACGCCGGCAGGAAAGAGGGAAGCCCGCGGCAGCGTCGCCGCAGGCCCGGGAGGCGGCGGGGGGTGGCCAGCATGCCCTCTCCTCCGCCAACCTCTCTGCCAGCGTGCGTAATCACGCGTGTTAATTACGCGCGGGCGTTATAATGGAGGAAGGGGATTGTGAATCCCCACAAAAGCAATCTAATTAGAAACAGCGACCATAACGCACAACCGTTGCCTCATTTCAAAGAGGATGCATGGATGGTATCACCGATCCATCCATGCGTTTCCATCTGTTTGTGCGCCGCGTCGTGGATGTGAATTGTGTTTTAGAGCGGGAAATCCACTCTTCGCACAGCAACTACCAAACTTATATTTCCTGAAGCAAATTTGTCCTTGAGGCGGGAGGCACCGCACTGGGGGACTGCAACAATTTAGAATATCTGTTATTTTTCACCGTGCGCTGACTGCCTGAAATGGCGGTTTTTAATACCTACTTTGCCGGCGCTTGCTTGTTCAGTCTCGCCATGGCTGAAGATTGTACTGGTTTGAATGCCTTGATGCTTCAGCGCAGACGGCAGGCTGATGAAGCCAGGCTTAGCAAGCTTCCGCTGATAACTGGGTCTAACGGGGATTAAGATGCCCCTTCTTTATCTTGCAATACTCGAATACTTACAATAGAATAATTGAGACAAATATAATATTGCCTTTTTCATTCTCCAGCAGGTGAACAAGCAAAGCAGAAATACTCGTCCCAGAAGCGCTGTTCTACCATGGGAGGTAAAAAGTTCCTATGGCATATTTCTGACAATTTGCTCTGCTAACACAATATAAAACACTGTTAGTGGACTGTCACACACACCAATGTCAGAACATTAGCCGGACAGAGCAAGGAATGATGTGGTCGCATGCTGTTATAGTGCTATTTATTACGGCTGAGAATGCTAACACGTTCCCGAGTAGCGGTGGCTACTTTCAATTGTCTCCCTATTACACGACGAAGGAAGTGTACTAGCGATGATCACGAAACTTTAGTACCATTGGCATGAGAACATAAAGGTGTAATCGTGAACAAGTATTTTCCCACATATAATTCATCACAGGGTCGATATAAAATCCCGACACTCTTTTTTTGCTCTGCACCGGCTAAAGTTCCCAATAGGAGGAGCACAGCTGATCTTGCCAGATAAACCTAGCCGTCATTACTGTACGTTCGAGAAGCTACCGATGTGATGAGCAAAACAAAGGCACATTTCTGTTTTCCGAATTCAATTTTCACCCCATTATGCTTGCACTTGAGCTCGACTGAAGGACAAATCATTGTTTTTAAATATTAAGAACTAATATAAAAAAAATATTCATTTGCAACGCCGCAGCTGAAAGTTCCCAAAGTTGGTTCTTCGTGAAATCAGCTGCTGAGTAGATAATAGGCCATAGTGCGTTATGTTACCCATGTTAGGCGCCCCGCTAACCGGAGCCAAAGGTGGGGATAGAGTGTCGGGCTCTGCTTTCAGAGAACAGTCATTAGAATGGTTTTTATGTCTGTGTACACAGTCCTGGTTTCGGAGCAATTCTCACGCGATTTGCGGAGTGATGTTAGCCGTCGATCTCATAACCACAAACACCAATACTCGCAACGAAAGTGATCCTGGCGAGTCACCCAAATGACGCGGTGATACGATGCACATTCAGTGTTTCGAGCAAATTTCTTGAGTGCGATGAAACAGTGTTGGCTCAGTGTGCTTCATTATCGCAGATCTGTTGTATAAACACAGCTTGGGTTTATCCTTGATTTTCATGTTTAAGTGAATTTCGATAACTGTCAAACTACAATAACATAGTTGCTTTCAATAAGAATGAAACTCTGCTTAGTTTAGCAGTGCAATTTTATTAACTGCACCAGGCTCTCATTCACTCGTATTTTGTGAAAAGTTCATTTTGATACCATTTTCCTGCACAAGCACGCGGCTTTTGCTGGTCATCGCAAGTGTTGCTTGCTCAAATTGATAGCCCAGAGGTAAGTTCAGTGGTGGAGCTTGCAAGCCAGCGAGCGGGCGGATTCGCCGAAGCGCAAGGCGGATTCGGATTGACTCACCGGAAACCATGTAGTCCTAATTACTCCGAAGTGAGTGAGGAATGTGTGAACAGTACCGGTTACAGGTACTGCGAGCGCAAGCGTGCCGTGGTTGAAACCCCTTTAACAGTGCATTACTCCGGTGAATTCAAAACAATTGAAGGACACTTAAACTTCAATATTAAAACCATTTAAATGCGACAGCGTTAACTATTTTTTGGCGGCGACCTTTGCGGATTTTTGTTCGCACATTTATTTTAGTGTAACCTTAATAAGCATCCATTTCTTTTGCCTCTATTATCCCGCAAATATTAGCATAGAGTCCGAAGATAGAACATTATGTGAATGTATGTATGTATGTAAAACCTTTATTGGGAGGAAGCTTGAGGTAGCCGGAGCAACCTCACGCAAACACTAGGTGGGCTCCTCATTTGGCGACCGCTGCGGCTAGGGCTCGGTGAACCAGGGCCTTCTGGCTTGCCAGATCGGAGCAGCCGAGCAGGGCTGCCTCCCAGTCCTCCCGGGTGGGGTTGGGTTTGGGGGTGAGGTTCGGGGTTGACTGACATGCCCACACCATATGGAAGATGTCCGAAGACTTCTCCGCACAGTGCGGGCACTTTCCTGTACAGGCAGGATCAAAGTGTTTTAAAACTGCCGGGCACAGCAGCGTTTTGGTGTAAAGGCGGAGGAGTGTGCGTTCCTCCACCTTTGTAAGACCCTTACAAGGCTTAGGATAAATTGCATGGCCGAATTGAAATAATTCAATAATTTCTCGAAAAGTGAGAGCCGGATTGGGTTCGAGATCCGTATCATAAGGGTCTGAAGGCGTTGCCCGGAGAGTGAGCGCGCGGGCGGCGGCGTCGGCCGTTTCATTGCCTTCGAGGCCCATGTGAGCTGGAGCCCATACAATCGTTCGAGACGCGGGGGCCCCGAGGTAGTCACTGTTTTGAAGGATGCGGTGCGCAAAGAGAGGAATGTACCCCTGTTTAATATTTCTGCAGGCCCCTCTCGAGTCGGTGATAATGACTCGTGAGTCCTTGTCTGCGGCGGCTAACGCGATGGCAACTTCTTCCGCATGTGTTATGTCTTGAGCTTGGAAGGTTAGGCCATTCACCGTGATTTTTTGATGGACGACTGCGGCTGTGTACCAACCCCCATGGTGAGGGCCGGAGGCGTCCACGTAGAAAATTCCGTGTTTGTTCCCATAGTGACGGGCCAGTGCCTCCGCCCGCGCAAGGCGCCTGCCACTGTGGTCGTCACGTGTCATGTTGGCCGGAAGAGGGCGTACGTGCAGGGCGTATCTCCAGATTTCAGGAATGCGTACGCGCTCTTCCGTAAATGTTGGGTGGTGGATGTGTAGTCGGGCTAATAGGCGGCGTCCCGACGGCGTTTTTGAAAGTCTTGTGTATTGATTAGTCAAGTGCGCCTCTCGGAGCTCCGCGAATGTGTTTATCATCCCCAGACCCATAAGACGCTGGTTGGATGTGTTGATCGGGAGATCGAGGGCACGCTTGTACATCTTTCTGAGAATCACTTCGAGAGCGTTCTCATCAAATCTGCGCAGGTGGAGGTAAGGAGTCGAGTAGAGTACTCGACTGGTCACGAATGCATGCGCCAGCCGCAAAGCGTCTGTGCACCGTAACCCCCCGCGTTTGTTGGAAACCCGGCGCACCATCCGGCCCACCTGGTCCCCCACCTTGCGCAGTTTTGCTAGTGTTGTATCAGCCCGTCGATGTTTGTGGATAAGGAGACCAAGTACTCTAATCTCATCGTGTTCGGGTATTGGACCGCTGGCCAGGGATAGTTCCATTTTTGTGGTGCACTTAGGCGACGGGCGAATGTGCACAAATTCGGATTTGGACGGTGAGCATTGAAGGCCGCAGCGGCGGGCGTAAGCGTCTACGATCTGTGCCGCTTGCTGCAGGTTGGCCTCAATGTCTCCAACCGATCCGTGTTTGGCCCAGATGGTTATGTCGTCGGCGTACAGCGCGTGCTGGATGCCTTCGACCGTCGCCAACTGAGCCGGGAGTTTCATCATGGCCAGATTGAAAAGTAATGGCGAGAGGACCGCGCCCTGTGGGGTGCCTCTCGTTCCCAGTTTATATGGGCCGTGTTCTTCGTCTTGTATTCGGATGAAAGATTGCCGATCTGAGAGAAATTGCTTGATGTACTGAAATGTGTTATGTCCACAGTTCGTCTGGGAGAGATGTTGCAGTATGATTTCGTGTGTGACATTGTCGAAAGCCCCCTTCAAGTCAAGGGCGAGTACTGCCTTATCGTTGAAGGGATATTCGACAGGGTTGAGAATTTCTCGATCGAGTTGAAGCAGAACATCCTGAGCGGACCTTTGCGGGCGGAAACCGAACATGGTGTCTGCGAATGTATCTTTATTTTCCAGAAACCCAGACAGCCTGTCCCGCACCATGGTCTCCATCAGCTTTCCCGCACAAGACGTGAGGGAGATGGGGCGGAGGTTGTCTGTGTTTATGGCTTTGCCGGCTTTCGGAATGAAAGTTACCAGGGCGGTCTTCCATTCAATTGGTAGAGGTGCCTCACCAAGCCAGATCGAGTTGATGAAAGCGAGGAGGGTTTCGTAGGCGGGGTCGGGAAGATTCGCAAGCAGTTTCACAGTTATCTTGTCCCGGCCTGGTGCTGTTCCTCGTTTCATTTTAGCCAGGGCCGCCTTCAGATCATGCAACTGGAACGGTTGATCCAGATCCGCGTTCTCTGAACCTGCATACGAGTACGCGGGTCCTCCGGGGTCCTGCTTAGTGCAAATATACTGGTCGCGCAGTTTGCATGCTAATTTTGATGTATTGCCATCGAAGCTATGAATAGCTCGTTGGAGATGTTTTTGTGTCTCGGCGCGAGTTTGAGTCGGGTCAATTAGGGCACGGAAAAGGAGCCACGTGCTCCGGCTCGACATTTGTCTGGCCGCCGTGTTGCAGCGGTCTACCCAGTTTGAGTTGGCGAGTTGGGCCGCGTACTCTGCCGCTCGCTGAGTGAGCTCGGCGATACGAATTTTGAGCTTTCTGTTATGTTTTTGGCGTCGCCATCTGCGGACGAGGCTGTGCCGTGCTTCCCAAAGGTGCAGAAGGTGGTTGTCCACCTCTGGAGTGGCCTCCGAGAGCTGAATTTGTGTTTCCACCGAATGAAGATGTGTAACCAATCCTTGTGCCCACGCGTGGTATCCTTGTTCGTGGATAGAGGCCGAATTGATGTAGCTTTGCCGAAACTTATTCCAGTCGGGTAGCCGAGCTTGTGCGTGGGGTCTTGCCATTGGTTTAGTTCTTACAGTGGTATTGATAAGGCAGTGGTCACTACCGAGGGTTTCCTCGGTGTTGATCCATTCTGCGTGTACAATGTTTTTGGTAAAGGTGAGATCCGGGCATGTATCCCGGGTCACTGAATTACCCATCCGCGTTGGATATGCAGGGTCAGTGTGAAGAGTCAGGCCCAGCGTGGACGCGAGTTCCGCTAGCTTGCGTCCCCGCTTCTCTTCACGCACGTATCCCCAGAGTGTACTGTGGGCGTTGAAATCACCCACAATCACCAAGGAGTCCCTGCCCGCAGCCTTTAGAGCGCGGCTAAAGAGTGCTGCGAACGTTACATTTTTGAGTCTGGGGGAGCAGTAGATGTTGAGTACGTGGAGTGGCGCATCTTGTTTCTTGAGCGGAAGAAGTGTCACCATCACGTAGGAATATTCAGTGTCAAGTTCTAAGTCAACTAGAGTAGCCGTATAATTTTTATGCACGCAGACGCAGGAAGAGGGGTCCTGCTGAAAGGTGATGTAATTTGTGAGGGTGACGCCACTCCCTGGCTCCTGGAGGGCAACCACCGCGGGAAGAGAGTCGAAAGTTGAAAGGTAAAGTCGGAGATCCGCCCTCTTTGCGCGGGAACGGAAGCCCCGACAGTTCCATTGGACAATTAGGACGGGGGTGGCCGAATTGGTTCTTGGGGAGCGCTTGATATTAGGGCTGCTCGCCATGGTCATTTAGGCTGAGGAGGGGTTGTATTGACGCTGCTCCGGAGCCAACACTCGCGGGAAGGGGGGCATCCTCCATACCGGAGAGCGAGCAGTTGTCGTCATCGTCTACCTCAGGGGTGCGTCTAGAAGTTTTGTTAGGACGGCCGGGTAAGGGACCGCCGGGCCTGCGCGAGGAGCGTAAGGAATGCGCAATTTGTTTGGCAATCATCGCGGGGATTGTCTCTTGCAATTTGGAGATGGCGTTGACCATCATTGAAATTTGATTTTCTATGGCAATGAATCGTGCCTCCGTGGCCCCGAATCGGGCCTCGAATGCTGCCTCCAAGCTTGTTACCGCCTTTGGCACCACGAGCTCACTCTCCATTACCTCAGCCGCGGGAGGCGAGGGCGGAGAAGACTGGTTAATTTTGGATTCCAATTCGTTAATTTTCTTAAGCAGCATCTCGTTTTGGGCCCTGAGTGCTGCTATTTGATCTTGCTCGGTGCTACGCGCCCTTGGGAGGGGAGTGGAAAGGGGGGAGAGAGAAGCAGCCCCACCCGAACCGCTCACCTGGTGTCCGTTTTTGACTGCGTTGACCCAGGCCCTGGTATCACCGCGCGTTTCCGTCGTTTGTTTCGCCAGTCCGCCGTGTGGTGGCGACACCTTCGATGGTCGTTTTTCAGCACCTCCTGTAGGTGGGTTCTCGATGTTGGTGATTTCCTGGCGAGGCTGATCGCCGGGAGGCCCAACATGGCGGCGTTTCTTCTTGGGCGCCATTTTTTTCTTTTTTATCTTGGGTGTGCGGAATTTTGCCGCACAGTCGCGAGAGTTGGTGACATGGGGGCCACCGCGCACAGAACACCGCGGAACACAGTTGTGAGGAGCCCGCACCCCCTCCACTAGCGGAGCTTGGAATCCGCAGAGTCCACATGTGTCAGACTGCAAGTTTGGACATGTATCCGCGCGATGCCCGACGGCCCCACACTGGCCGCACGCAGGAATAGTTTTGTAATAGTTTCGCACAGAGACGACCATGTTGTCATAGTGCACGTAACGGGGCTTCTCTTTACCCGCGAAAGTGATGCTTGCCTTGTTGGATGTTCCGAATTTCCGGATTTCCAGGATGGTGCCGGCGCGCCAGCACACTCGGTCTTGGAGAGTTTCTGTGGTGTCCGAGTTACGGACCACGATCACGCCGTGGCATATGTTGCCGCCGTCTTGTCTCAGGTAACCCCGAAGCGGGATCGACCCCTTCTCGGTGTTTACTGCGAAGTCCCCGATGAGCAGGTCGGCCGCCTCGATGTCCGGGGTATGCACAATGATGATGTTTTGTTCTCGTGAGGGTAGAACGGAGACGGCGCTGGCCCGTTTCAGCCCGAGGTACGCCGAAATGGCAGTGCCGTAGCCAGTTTCCGTGAACGCCTCGTGAAGAGAAACACTTTCTCTGGGCTTTATGACTATAACGTAGTCTTCGGGAGCCGGTTTGGGCATTGGACGCGGCTTCCACTTCGAGAACGCCTTGTCCTTGCTTCCCGTAGCGCGCGTCGCGGGAGCGTTCATGTTTCCGACCGACGAAATGGCGGCCGGGGCGGCGCCGAACGCCGCCATCCGGGCTTTGTCTTGGGAGCGGCGTGCAGCCTCTTGAAGTAAAGCTTGACTCCGAATTTTCGGGATAACCGTCGAATTTGTATCTCCGGTGGCGGGTACCGAGGTCCACAACATTGCCTCAGGGTCGTAACCGCGTATTTGATCCGCGGAAGTCGCCATTTTTTCCTCGGAGGGCCGATTCCGCCAGGCCAGGCGTCGGCGACGCCGTTAGGCTTAACGACGGCGCCAACGTGGTCGGTCGAAAAATGGCCGTAGATTTGAAGAAAATCGGCCTACCTGGACGACTTTTGTATCCAGTTGTTCCGCTTGATTTTTCGGATCGATCGATGCCAGTTTTGCCGGGGTAGGATGATTTGGGACGCGGCCCCAGCCGTAAATTGGCGGAGCCGAAACACACGCGTCTGCTCTCGTCGCGCGCTCGCAGCGCCCCCCCCCCATTATGTGAACGACTACTAAGAAGACAAGCACATTTCTACTTGAACAAACGCATACGCGCGGGCCGGCGGCACCTCGATGAGGCATGTCTAATTCGTGGGCCCCATCAACATCTCAAGGACAAAGTCCCATCTGGCACTCTCTGTCAACCTGACCACGTCCTGTAGTCTCCTGGTGTCACGCCACCGGAATAACAGACAGTTATCGACTGTATCACTTGCCAAATACCACGCTCCGACATATGAAACAATGCCGAGGCTTGATTTTCCGGAGAATGGAAGTTTTATATTTCATCAATTCAGCAATCCCGTGCCGATGGAACTGCTCAATCTTGTCTCGTCTGTGGCCTAAACCTGATGAAAACCAACACCAGGAGCGCACTTCATCACCCGAACAAGATTTGGCCATTCAGGCACATATGAAAATATAGTACTGGAAGATATTTATACTGGCCGCACTGCAACTATTGCTCTGCCTGCATAAACCAAGTAACAAAGTTTCCATAAATAAAGATGTTAGACAAGGAGACACGATCTCCCTAGTACTATTCACAGCTTATGCTTGGAATGGGAGCAGTTAGGGATAAGGGTCGGTGGAAAATACCTCAGTGATCGGCGATTCGCTGATGACATTGTCTTGCTAAGTAACTGAGGGGATGAACTGCAAAGAGTGATTGATGACCTATACAGGAATAGCCGAACGGTCGGTTTGAAAATCAATATGCAGATGACTAAGGTAATGTGCAACAGCCTCGGCAAGGAACAGACGTTCACAATAAGTAGCGCTGCTCTGGAAGTAGTAGACGAATATGTACTAAGGACAGGTAGTAACCGCAGATCCAGGCAATGGAAGGGAAATAACTAGGATAATAACATTGTGATGGGAGGGATTTGGCAAGTATTTGCAGGTTATGGCTTGCAGCTTATCGGTATCGCTCAAGATAGAAGTATGCAACAGTTGCCTCTTACCTGTACTAACCTCTGGTGCTGAACCATGAAGGCTAACGAAAAGGGTTCTATTTAAGTTGAGGACAACGGAGAGGGCTATGGAACGAAAAATGTAAGCTGTAACGTGAAGACATAGGAAGCGCGCTGAGGGGATCAGAGAGAACTGGAGTTAATGACTTTCTAGTTGAAATCAAGAAGAAATGGATATGGACAGGGCATGTAGTGCGTAGAGTAGACAATCGATGGTCGCTAAGCGTAACAAATTGGATTCCAAGGAAAGGAAAGCATAGCAGGGGGTGGCAAAAAGGTAGGTGGGCGGTAGAGATTAAGAAGTTCGCAGGGGTCATGGAAGCTGCTGTCAAAGCAACGGGTCAATTAGAGTATGGAAGAGGCCTTTGCCCTGCAATGGGTACAATCTGGCTGATGATGATAATGATCATCATCATTATCATAAGCCTGACTATACCCACTGCAGTGCGAAGTCGTCTTCCATACTTCTCCAATTAATCCGGTTTTGTGCTAGCTGCAGCCACTTGACCCCTGCAAAACTTCTTAACCTCATCAACCCACCTAACTTTCTGCCGCCCCCTGCTACGCTTTCCTTCCCTTGGAATCCAGCTTGTTACCCTAAGCGACCATCGGTTATCCTCTCTTCGCACTACATGTCCTGCCCATGTCCATTTCTTTTCCTTGATTTCCGCTAGAATGTCAGTAACTATAGTTATTACTCTGACTCACTCTACGCGCTTCCTATCTCTTAATGTTCCCCAAACATTTTTAGTTCGATAGCCCTCTGCGTTATCCTCAACTTAAGTAGAACCCTCTTGGTTAGCCTCCACGTTTCAGCCCGATAGGTGAGTGCAGGTAAGATATAACTGTTGTATACTTTCCTCTTGAGCAATACCGGTAAGCTGCTAGTCATGTTCTGTGAGTGCTTGCCAAATGCGCTTCATCTCAATCTTATTCTTCTTGTTATTTCCTTTTCATGGTCGGGATCTGCGGTTACTACCTGTCCTAAGTAGACATATCGCCTACTACTTCCACTACTTTGCTACCTAATGTAAACTGCTGTTCCTTCCCGAGGCTGTTGAACATTACCTTAGTCTTCTGGATATTGATTTTCAATCCTACCTTTCTACTTTTCCTGTCTAGATCACCAATCATTCTTTGCAGTTCATCTCCTGAGTTACTTAGCAAGGCAATGTCATCAGCAAATCGCAGATTACTTAGGTATTCTCCATCTACCCTTATCCCTAACTGCTCCCATTCCAAGTCTCTGAATACTTCCTCTAAGCAAACTGTGAATAGCACTGGGGAGATGATAATGATGATGATGATTATTATTTATATATATTTACCTCCGGGCCCTCAATCCTTAGCTGGTGCTTACAGGAAACACTGCTTTATGAAGTTTTAACTAGAGAAGTTAGTCTCGCAATGTTGTTCGAGAGACTACGGGCATTAATGAAGCGGCATGGAGCTTATTCATGTTAGCAGGACACATTAAGTTTAATATGAACTAATGGTCGGCATGTAAAATGTTGTTTAGTATAGATATGAAGCTCGGAGAGGGGTTCTTATTCAATAAACACATAGATGATGAAATACAAGAATTGTATAGCTATTACAGGAGCTTGGTTTGAATCACTTTAACCTACTCAGGAGGAAAAGATACTGTCGGCTGGGACTGTGCGCCTAAATCGAGAAACAATTCCGAGGTAGTGGAAACCTTGCTTGAGTGTGCCGTGTACAGAGGGTGAAGCAAGATATACGCACTAATTTACAAATATAACACCAATGCATGCACGCAAGAGTTTGGAGACCCGGCAGTTTATGCTATCACACAGTCTCCAGGGAAATCTGCACGCAATTATAATTTCTGTTTGAAAGATGAAAATACGAAACACCAATATCTTTTCAGCAAACAGAAAACCAAAGGTGAAATTGAAATTCCTTTATTCAGCACCGTATATGATACCTGGAGCGTAGTGAAAAAAGCCAACATGAACGCTGGCTGGAAAAATACCTCACCTCGAATCCCAATGGCGGCAGCAATGGCATTATAACAAAAAGGAACACTTGCACAAGATAATATTACAAGGAAAACAATAAATACAATGGACAGCATTATTAGCAGTTATCTATTCAAATAATAATATAAATCATGGGAAAGCCCGACTGAATTATTGCAAAAGAAGTATATTTCAATGAGCTAAGGCGGAAGCTCGGGCAAGTTGGCAAATTTCAAAGAAATGTAAACCTGCGCAGAACATGGAACGGAAGATAGAAAAAGGTGTGCTCTACAGGATTACGAGAGTAATACAAATTTTTACATCGAGCTTCTAACCTTGACACTACGCAGAAAAATGAGGTTCTTGGAAAAGTTCGATGCATATAGCGTTAGATTGTGAAGTGCCGAATAAGCCTAGATTTCATAAACGGATTTTGAACACTTTACGCAACAATTCCTTCAAATATCTATCACTACGAGAGGAAGTGGAGGAAGTCAATCTCACAGCAGAAAGTATACCTGACTTTAAAAGGCGAAGGAGACCTTAGTGGATCATCGTGTTATACATTGATATTTATGAAAAAGCATTGAAACCCAGTAGAGGGGCACTTCAGTTCGCAAGCCGAGCCAACGTTTTGACAGCTGGACTTGTCTCTGTCTAGGCAGCTCGATCAGTACTAGCGAGAGTGTAATTGCTTCAAAAGAAGAAAAGGCAGGGTGGTGGAAAAAAAGTAATGCAAGGAGCCTGGAGCCGGTGGCTTGAAAAATGAAATAAAAAGCGGCAGCAGCAAGATAAAACTGCAATACGGGGTGAATGATGAGCCAGCACCTAAATCCGGTTCGCAGCTGACGCGCCGTTCTTGAAAGGGGACAGGCATTTCAAACTGTTCTCAAAAAGAACAAAACTGTGGGTAGCAGTTCTCAAAAGCTTTCCGCAAGGAGGCAGGAGGACAAAGAACCAGAATAATAACAGATCAAGTAAACCACACCTGCAATGTCCGTTATCTGGAAAACATGGTTCAAGGAGGAACAAAAGTAGGAAGTGATAAGAGGGGAACATGTTTTGAAAACCACGTGACGCTTATGCTCTTGCGGAGGGGGGATAGGGTGTACACATTTTGTGAATAAACTGTACAATTCACTCTGTATGGAATTGTTTTCCTGGAGTATGGTTATGACGCGGGGGGATACATTTAAGGTATTGTAATGTTATTTTCGAGATATTAATTCCGGCTGTTCCCATTGTTCTAAAGTTATGGGTTAGATATCCCTCCCTAAATTTTATGCCCCTTGAAGATATAAAAATGTAAGACAATGCGGATTAGGAGCAGGTGAAAGTTTATTTCGCGAGATGAGATGAGGCAGCAGCTGTTTCGCATTGTTGCTACCCAGCGGCGGCCGGTAAAACTGTCTACTACTAAGCCGAATGCGGCCGATGCTTCTTCTTCTTCTAAGTCGTCCTGTGGGGTATTCTTGGGGGGGGGGGGTACCCGGCACGGGTTATGGGGGGCCAAAGGGGTGGCGGCACTCTTGGCTTCCGGGGGATGGGAATATGGGATGTTGGGAGGGGGGGTAGTTCATATAATCAGCACCAAGCAAGCAGCTCAGAGAACGTCAGCAGGGCAACGGTCCGACGTGGAGGCTCCGGTGCAGCAACGCTCCAGGGTAGGTGCAGGCGAAGCCTGGTATTTCGTCTCTGCGAAGTGCAGCGAGGACTGCTGATGTCAACAGGACGCCACGATGGTTGAGACAACCGAAGCAGCAGGGCAGGACCCCAATTGACTGCTGCCGGGGCAGCAGCGTGGCGGGTGGCCGAGGGCACTGAGGCCCGCGAGCAAGGAGCCCTCGGGAAGCCGTCTCGGAGAATCCGGGCGGTAGCAGGAGGGACCGCTGAGATACCTCTGCTGTGGCAGAGGGGCGGCGGGTGATGCTGGAGGAGCCGCCGGTAAAGCGGCGCGTCGAGGACTTTGAGGAAAAGGCCCACGGGAGTGCTGGCGAAGCAGCGGGGGGACCGCAGGAGCGGCAGGGCACACGGGTGCGGCAGGGCCCACGAACAATGAAGTCCGCGGGAGACTGGCAGTGGCCAGTAGGGCAGCGCCCACGAAGGAGCTGCAGTGGGCCGCCGAAGTAGCCACGAGCCCGGTCTAACACTGGGGCGCTTCGAAAATATAAAGGCGACGAGGAGTGTGCCGCGGGGAAAACCAGGTCACCAGCCAAGCACTGGGTCGACGCCTCAAAGGCGGAATGGGCGTACTGTGACGGTCCGGAGGTCCTGGAATCTGTTGCATCACTGGGGGTGCCTCGCATGCTGCAGCTACGAGGGGCGTGAAGGAAGGCACGTGTCCGGGCACCGCAGCGGCAGGAGTGCTGGCAGAAGCCAGCGAGATGGGGTCGATGGCCCGGGGACTACACACCAGGAGACTGGAGCAGGAAGGACTGTGACCCCCAAGAGAGCGAGCAGGACGCGCGAACGCAGGAGGCTCGGCGAGTGCGCGGCGAAAGCGGGAGCGCACGAGCTCGCCGGAGCGCGCGTCGCACACACCCGCTCCCGCCGAGCTCTCAGAGGCGACTGACGCACACGAATCGCGCCTAGTCGAAAGAGAACGAAAACGTACATCCGTTCCCCACCAGGACGCGCGCGCGATGCTGATGATACAGATCAAGTGGAGATTCACGCACAGTGCTCACACTCTTTACCCTCCCGAACAGAAGCGAGCATCCTGGTCGCAGGTTAGAATGAAAGGGTGGCAGTTAAAATGATTCAAACGCGACAACTGCACTCTCTTGGTGCTGCAACAGCCACGTCACAAATCGGAAAGGCAATGGCGATGCCATCGCTGACTGGGTTCTGGGAAGCTTTGTTGCATGGCCGTCTAGGAGCCGGTGGTAGAACTTTATCGCAGTGGCAGAAAACGTTGCGGGTTCAGTCAAAGACGCTTTTCCGGGGACTTAAGGCGCCTCCGAAAATAAGGTGCGCATACTCACAGCAGTCAGTAATACGAGAATTGAACTTTTCGTAAGAGGGTACTGGAGTCGAAATGAAATTCTTTCAATGCGAATGCAGAAGGGCGCCCATGAAGAAAAAAACGGACAGTGGGTGGTGGTTCATTCAAACATAATTGTAAACCCTGAAAATGTGATACACGGTAGCAAAGAGTTTCAATAGGTACGCTCAGGGTTAGTACAGCTCTGCACCATTCTGAAACGGTGCAATGAAAGCGTTCTGTGTGGCCTTGGGTCTACGGGTAGTAGCGGAAGTATAATGTACTTTTGAAAGGGCTGAGGAGAGGAAACACTTGTCATGAAGCTGAAGGGGAGATTGAGAATACAGTGGCGATGAAGTATAGCATGAGGAAGAGATGGACGATTTCAGGTGTAGCAGCGGAAGGAAGCCGTTTGGTACCACCTTATCGTTTGTGGCGGTCACGGGAATCGTCCATAGAAGTCAGCGCCGATAACCTCATAAGGCGCGAAATGGTACAAAATTGGTTGAAAAAGGTCTGCAAGAGGAGAGGTAGGCTTCTTGCGTTTTTGGCATATGATACAACAGACGGCGCATTACAAAAGGGAAGTTGTAAATTTAGTCTGAAAGGACTGGCTTTTGAAGCGCTCATATATTTTCTGGTAGTCTAAGTGGCCAGTGCTGGGGTCGTCCTGTTTGCAGAGAGAAAGGAGGGCCACAGGAACCTATGCTTCGCACAGAGTATTGTAGTAGTGCTGGTAAGTAAACTGTTCAGCTGAGGACGCAGGCGCTCGTCCAGAGGACGACTAGCGCCTTCGGCTCTAAGGGTACGTGGGGTGGCAGTTAGCAAGTTGACAGTCAATTTGTGGCACGAAGTTGTGGAGGCCGGGGTGAAAACTGTATGACGATAGGCTTCAGAAGGTTTGGCTTTGAGGGCGTAGGTGGTGGAGAGACGATGGGTGGGTTTGCTACGACGCAGCAATAGGACAACCAGAGCGTCGCGATGTCCTTGGGCTGCTTGTTCAATTTGTACGTTACTGTATAATCGGAGTATCTCAGCTCAAGCCTCGGATGTGCACTTACAATCTCGCCACTTTTCCTCTTGCTCCCACTCTTGCCTCTCTTTCCATAATGCGCCCACTGTCTTCGTAGTGCTGGGGTATCGCACGGCGTGAGTGGCTTCACTGAGCACTGCGCAGTTTTTTTGATCAACGAGATTGATAAACCTTTTAGTTTAAAGGTTAAAAGTCATGTCCAAATATTTTGTCGCTTCTACCGAGTATGCTAGTTTGTGCCATGTGTCAAAACCTGAAAACACGAGCTAAGACTTACCATTACACAATCTAATAGCACTGTTTTGTACATCGTATCTTTTTTTCAAGGACATTATTTTGTACGTCTAATTTGTCCAGTGCTACCTTAATGATACCGAATCTTTTCTGCCTTCTATCAGGCTATTATGTAATGTGCGGCAGTTGTATGATATTGGTGTATACAGTATTGGTGTATAATCTTGGGTCCTTTAGCTTTACGCGGAAAGCAGACCAGCGAAATCAATTATTCATTATTTACTCAGCCTTTTTCAGGCGGAAATACTGAAGAAAACGTTGAATGAACAGCAGCTGCATTGGCTCATAATAATGATTGCAACAGCTAAGGAAAGAAAAAAAATGTTCTAATAAGCTATAGTCTTTTACTTTTTTCCTAACTGCACAATATATCTATTGCTGCCATTCTTGTGGTGCTCTTTTATCTAGGCCTTTAGATTATAGTTTGTTCGTCATAGCTATTATCGCACTACGTCGCCTATCTTGCATGTTCCTTTAAGTGCATATTTAGTTTCTACCCGAAACCTTCTTAGTTTTGTTAAAGCAAATTTTTACGGAGCTGACGAAAGCTTCTTTGCATTTTGACGCTGGAAGCCGTCCATTAGGCATAATATGACTGTTCACCTCAAGAGCGGAGGAGCTGTAGCAACCATGGCTTGTAATTACCCTATTTACTAAAGCAAGCAAGTGAGAAGTGAATACATGCTACTTACGGCAGGCTTTCATGGCATCGCAAATTAAAAGCATTTGTTTGGTAACGCATATACTTCACATGCACAGAAAACATTTGATGTATAATGGTATATATACTTTCCTGTTTATGAGCTCGCTGCGCCCCAAAAACCAAAGCATCCACTCGACGCATCGTTCCGAATGAAACCAGTTCGCCCAATTCAGTGTCGAACGGGACTGGTCTGTACTGCGTAGAGCTCCGATTCCAAACAAAACATGCTCTCTCTAGTGGGAACTCCAAGGTGGACATGTTTGTCCGGTTTGGACACCAAATGGACATATGTTGAGATAGAACTTCACGTCGGATTATTATGTCGGGTTTTAGGGCTCTCAAAGCTTTTGGATAACACATTTCAGCTTTATACAGTACGTGTTACACCGACTGAGAATGATACTTGACTTCTTCATAATGGTTAAAACTACGTTTGGCAGATAGGGATATTTTTAAGGGGTATATTCGTTTCACTCATCAGCAAGTTTCGACCTCGGATCCCCCAGCTTAGCTCAGAAAATGGCACGTCATTCGCCTTCCTGGGGCCATGTTTAATTTTGTGACAGCATAAAAATATTTTCGCTAGGAAATATTTTGCATGTGGATAGCAGAAAGTCGACGGCTTTTTCGCCACACAATGAAATTTGTTTCGACGACTTATGTTTCTAACTACCCTGTTGGACTGAAGGTCTGAAAACTGAACCTGCTATATTCTTAATCCAATTGAAATTATTTGAAAATCATTGAGTGCTCATCAAGTTTCTACCTCGAGTGTGGTTACAGATAATGTAGTTTGAGAAGTACTCAAGACTATGTCTAGACGACTGCATATAGACTGCGGTGCAAAAGCAGATCATGTGTTAAATTTAGCTACGAGCTAGTGACAATTATAAGCCCTCGTCAAAAGAACCCATTGGGCAGTGACAATGAAATAAAATGGCAAAAAATGCATTCGAACCGAGCCATCTTGTACGAAATATGTCTTGTTTGAATAATTTTGCGTTATTGCATAAAGATACGTTGAAATAAGAAAGTTGGTACTTTATTCTTGAACAAAATTTAAGTCATAGGAAAAATGAATTATTTCATCTTTTTGTTCACTGTTGTATTTGACTCCTTCCCCGCTCACTAGGACAGCAGAATTTCGTTTCAAAGCTATGTGTCGGACTTGTTTAGAGGTTGTCGGCCTTGTTTTGTCAACTTTACTCTCTTTTAAATAAAGGCACTGTAAAAAGGCAGTTGAGACGATCATGGTGGACGCAGATTTCCGGCCATGATAAAAAATTTTAAAAGATGATCATTTCTTGTAAAAACAGAATGCTCTCAACATTATTCTCCAAGAGACGAAGAAATGCGAATACCCCGTCCTCTGGATTACTAGCACTCTCTCGTGGAAGAAACCCATCGACATCAACTACCTCCGAAATATTGCCACCTGACGGTTTGAGGTAGCGCTTGAAAGACGAAGAAGTTGGAGACTCTCGCGCGCTTCGGCTAGCTAGGACTGTGGACTCTTGAGCCTGTGTCTTTGTGTTACCGTTTCCCGTGAACCTCTGTCTTGACTGTGCGCCTCTGCCCCTGTTACCGATTCCCATAAATCCCTGCCTTCTGTGACAGTTTTGGTGGAGGTGCTGGGTGATTGTCCTCTCAATGTCGCACACCCCTCCGCGAACCAACGACACCGAGCGTTTGCCTGTGGACACGCCAGTTCATCGCGTCAGCCGGAGGAACCTGGGCCTTCCTCCCGAACACGGGCCCTTGGAGTCCACTTCAACAACGAGCCTCCGGCCAGCCACGCTAAGCACTACGTCGGTCATGCAAGGTACTCCTGTTTACCTGCAAAACCCCCGAGTGCCGAAGTCGTTCCATGGCACTGCGCATGAAGACGTTGAGGATGGGCTAACTCAGTTCGAACGAGCCGCATCCTTTAATCAGTGGGACGACAACTGAAAGCTAAGGAGCGCCATTTTCTGCCTGGAAAACAATGCTTTGACATGGTATGAGAACCGTGAAGGCACATTAACATCATGACCTCAGTTCCGCCGTGTTATCATAGAGGCTTATGTCAGCCTGGATAGGCGCGAACGAGCAGAACGTGCTCTACAATCTCGGAAACAGATGCCAAACGAGTCCGTCATGATGTATGTTGAGGACATGACGAAACTATTTCGACATCTGAAGACATGTCTGACAGACAGAAAGCCGCGCCACCTGATGCGTGGGGTTAAAGAACAGCTTTTGGCTGGTCTTGTACGTAGCCCACCAACTACAGTTACCTCATTTTTAACAGAGGCAGTCACTATGGAAAAGATCTTACACCAGCGTTCGGCGGTCTACGACAGCCCAATCCTCGCTACGACTGCTGCCGAACCTCTTACAGCTGCTGTAAGCAACACTGATCACCTCCGAGATATTATTCGTGCAATTGTATGCGAGAAACTGCAGAAGGTTTGTGCCACGTTCCAACCTAGGGGTGATTCTCTCGAAGATATAATCCGCGAAGAGATTCAGCAAGTCACGCAGCCATCTCTGCATGTTGCTGAAGCTCAAAGTACCCCTGTTCCTGATTACTCTCGTCCGACTTACGCTGACATTCTCCGACGCCCAGTTCCCGTCCAATCTCCGTTGTCTGCGTTACCACCAACCCAGCGCATGTCCATCCAGCAGCCAACGCAATAAATTCCTGTACAGCAACCAACGCGGTACGTGCGGCCACCGCGGTCAAACATTCGACGAACGGACGTCTGGCGGGCCTCTCGGAGCCGCCGCCTTTGCTGCCACTTTGGGGAACCTGGTCACATTTTCCGGTGGTGCCATTATCGGGAACTCGGACCGGAGGGTTTTTACACCAACGCACCTAGACGCACCTTCGGTCAACTACCTCGTGACATTGAAGACAACCTCCAACAAGAGAGCCTCCGGATGGCGCGCCGACAATCCAGGTCTCCATCCCCACGTCTGCCAGCCCCTTCAACAACTGGTGACGTCCCGCGAGCACCGCCTTGTCGCTCGCCAAGCCCCCACCGGGAAAACTGAGTAGAGTGACCTCCGGGGGCGGGGCCGCTAAATGTCAGCACAAAGAAGTCCCCCCAGTGAGAACAGATCTGGATTTTGGAGCAGAAACGACAGCATGTGGTTCATGAGACCGGCTATCGCTGGGCATCCCTGTGTGCATCGATGGTCATTACGTCAGCGCTTTAGTGGATACCGGAGCAGACTTTTCGATTTTCAGTGTGAAACTGGCAGCGCATCTTAAGAAGGTTATGACACCATGGTGTAGCACGGAGATACGCACGGCTGGGGGGCATGTAATTACTCCTATTGGGCAGTGCACGGCTAGAATCCAGATTCGTACGTCAACGTTCGTTGTCAGCTGCGTCGTTCTCAGGGAATGTTCTTGTGATTTGATTCTCGGTATGGATTTCCTTGGGGAATATGGCGCCATCATCGATCTCCGACAGCGAATGGTCTCATTCTCAACGGAGAAAACGGTTGCCAACCCCACCGACGGCCAACGTACGTGCGCCCTACGAGTTTCAGCCGCGTGTGTTTCAGTGCCTCCCCGCTCCAGTGTGTTTGTGGTGTTGCGTGCGATGGGCTTCGTGACGGGCCGATAATTGCTGAAGGCAACCGTTCGCTTTTATTTTCTCATGGCATCTGTGCAGCTCGAAGCCTAAATATTCTCAGCAATGGTCACTCTGAGCTTCTCGTCACGAACTTCACAAATGAATCTCGCCACCTCTATCACTCTACTGCCATTGCTTTCGGCGAACTGTTAAACGAAGTTTCTGAATGTTTTGCGCCTGACATTATTGTCACTCCTTGTGTTCTAGACCACATCGATGTTAGCAGTGACCTTTCGATATGTCAACAACGCGACCTGCGTGCCTTACTGCTGGTTACGCCCAGTGCTTTGCCTCAACATCGAAAGTCCGGCAAACTTCCATCACCAAGCATCGCATCTTAAGATCTGACGATGCTCGACCTATTCGACAGCAGCCGTACCATATTTCGGCCAAAAAACGTCAGGAAATTCGGACACAAGTCCAGGAAATGCTTAATGATGATGTTATTCACCGTCTAAAAGTCCGCGGTCATCACCAGTCGTGTTGGTTAAGAAAAAGGATGGCACGCTGCGTTTTTGCATTGATCACAGGAAACTGAATGACATCACAAAAAGAGATGTATATCCGTTGCCCCGTATCGACGATTCGCTCGATCGACTTCGCAACGCCAAGTTCTTTTCCTCCACTGATTTAAAAAGTGGTTATTGGCAGATAGAAGATGATGAGCGCGATCGGGAAAAGACTGCATTTGTGACACCCGATGGCTTATATGAATTTAAAGTATTTCCTTTCGGTCTGCGTTCAGCGTCAGCTACGTTCCAAAGAATGATGGACACCGTACTTGCTGGTTTTAAATGGCAAACCTGTTTGGTTTATTTGGACGACGTCATCGTGTTTTCAGAAACTTTTGACCAACATTTTAAGTGGCTGCGAACGGTACTGGACGCTCTTCGCTCGGCCGATTTGACACTCAAACCGGAAAAATGTCACTTTGGATATCAGCAGCTGAACTTTCTCGGTCATGTGGTTAGCGCTGACGGTGTCCGGCCTGATCTTGATAAAACAGCCGCTGTAGCCAATTTTCCCATCCCTACCACGAAGAAAGCAGTCCGACGTTTCTTGGGCCTGTGTGCATACTATCGCCGTTTTATTGCCGATTTTGCCAAGATTGCAGAAACTTTGATGCGCCTGACACGTGATGACGTCCCGTATGTCTGGTCTTCCGAGCAGCAGGAGGCATTCACCCAGCTGCGCCAAAGGCTTCTTGCACATTTCGATGAGGACGCTGCCACCAAATTTCACACCGACGCCAGCAACGTCGGTCTGGGTGCTGTTCTGGTCCAGCACCAGCAAGGCGAGGAAAAAGTTATCGCTTATGCCAGCCGCACCCTTTCTAGGCAGAATCAAACTATTCAACTTCTGAAAAGGAGTGTCTCGCCGTCTTTTGGGCCAAAATGAAATTCCGACCTTACCTCTACGGCCGTAAATTTAAAGTTGTGACAGACCATCTTGCTTTGTGTTGGCTGGCTAGTCTTCGAGATCCATCAGGACGTCTTGCACGGTGGAGTCTTCGTATGCAGGAATTTGATTACTCTATCGATTATAAATCTGGACGTAAACGTCAAGATGCTGACACACTGTCTAGATCTCCCGTGGAGTTGGCCCATGACAGTACGGATGAAGACGCCCATTTTCTTGGCATTCTCAGTTTCTCTGATTTAAAGGCCCGGCAACGGGTTCATCCAGACCTCAAAGCTGTGATCGATCATCTGGAGGGTTTCGATTCTACAGTATCTCGACTGTTTGCTAAGAACTTGTCATCCTTCTGTACGCGCGACGGAATCCTCTACAAGAAAAGCGCCGGCAACAGTGACCGAGCCTATCTTCTAGTCATCCCTGCAGATCTTCGCGATGAAATCTTTCATGCTTGCCATGATGAATCCACCACTAGACACTTGGGCTTTGCACGCACTCTTACCAGAGTGCGCCAGGCCTACTGCTGACCCAAACTTACCGCCACCGTTCATCGATATGTTAGAGGTTGCCGCGAGTGCAAGTGACGCAAGACACCGCCATTGAAGACAGCGGGTTTCCTGCAGCCTATTCCCCCACCGCTAGTACCATTTGACCAAATTCGTATGGGCTTTCTTGGCCCTTTTCCTCTATCGTCAGCTGCAATAAGTGGATTATCGTGGCTACAGATTATCTGACACGTTACGCGGAAACTATGGCGGTGCCACGTGCAACATCCTCCGAAGTGGCACAATTTTTCATGACGCAGACTGTCCTCCGCCATGGCGCCCCTTCATATGTCATCACTGATCATGGCAAGGCATTTACAGCGCGTCTTCTTGAAGAATGTTTTCAACTAAGCCAGACACATCACCGAAAGACTACTGCTTACCATCCTCAGTCTAATGGCCTTACTGAGCGACTAAACAAAACAATAGCGAACATGCTCGCCATGTACGTGGATGTGCGGCATAAAACATGGGACGAGATATTGCCTTATGTCGCATTTTCATATAACACGGCCGTCCAAGAAACGACTCGATTCACTATGTTTCGCCTAGTATACGGACGTGATGTACAGACCATGCTCCACGCTATGCTGCCATGTGCGGCTGATGACCAGCTGCTTACCGCTGACGCAGACGAATTCACCAACTACGCTGAGGAAGCTCATCAACTCGCCCGTAATGACATTGCAAAACAGCAAGCAACAGATGCAAGCTGATATAACGACCGACATCGCTATGTCGTGTTCTAGCCTGGTGACAAAGTCTGGGTGTGGACACCTGTCCGGCGCCCAAGCCTGTCAGAAAAATTTCTCAATCGTTACTTCGGACCCTACAGAGTGTTGCGTCGCCTCTCAGAATTTACGTACGAGGTTATTCCAGACGGAACTGTACCGATTTCTAGTCGTCAGTGCTCGTCTGACCTAGTGCATGTGCTTCGCTTGAAGCCGTATTTCACCCGCTGAACTCGCATTTGCCATCCGGATCAGTTTTTTTTCTGTGAGCCGGCGGTTTTTTTTTTTTTTTTTTCGGGGGGGGGGGGGGGTTATTGCCACTTGACGGTTTGAGATAGCGCTTGAAAGACGAAGAAGTTGGAGACTATCGCGCGCTTCGGCTAGCTAGACTGTGGACTCTTGAGCCTGTGTCTTTGTGTTACCGTTTCTCGTGAACCTGTCTTGACTGTGCGTCTCTGCCCCTGTTGCCGATTCCCATAAATCCCTGTCTTCGTGACAGTTTATTCTTCCTAAGATGCTCACGAAAAGATGCGGCACCTGATGCGTTTTTTTGTAGCTAAAATGGGACCCTTCGTATTTTGCTAGAATATCCTACAGTCATATCATTTTTTTATGAAAGCATTATAAGTAGTAATATTTTATTAGAAAATATTACAAAAACCAGCAAGATTTCCGTACAACTTCCACACTTAAGACACTTCCCACACTTCGAACCATGAATTCCTTAAGTTAAGTTGGGTGCCGTCGGAAACTTTTAGCCTAGAGACACTGAAACATTCGCACGTCGCGTATCATCTCTTTTTCTACTTCTTATACTACGCGAAAAGCACATTAGCTGAAAATAACACATAAAATGTGAAATAATTGCTTGAAGTTCTCGAAGTTTCTTTTCTAGAAGAAATATGGGACGAAAAAATCTACTAACGGCTTTCTAGCTCAAGGTTCAATTTGTATTGTAAGAGTCACATATTTAAAAAAATCAGACTCAAATATTATCAATAAACACTCAACTACAATGCCGTTAGCAATATTACTACAATTAAGAAAAAGAACTAGCGAAGAAATGACGTAGGATACAGCACAAGAAACATATACACACGGTCACCGGATTTACATGTGATTTACTAACGGCACAATCATTAATTATATCCTCCATCTTGCGCAAGAGCTCTTAGAAAAAAACACAGGCAGGTCGTAATGAAAACACCCGATAAAAAACTGAACTCCTTCTCAAAGCTAACTTATCACATGTGGAAATCAGGTGATTCTCTTTGATTAGAAATTCCTCGAGTAGCTCACTTTCGTGTTCAATCTTTTGCATGCAACTTATTATGGTGCGATGAAACAAAGGTGAACATTTTTTATATGCAAGGCCAGATCGCTTCCTTTTCCCGATCGACATTAGTGCCGTGCTCGCTGAGCCGTTCGTATATACATTAGCCACTTTGCGAGATGTAAATAATAATGCAGGGCGTGGGGAAAAAATATACAAAAGCAACAGTAAATTTCTTGAATGTCTTTTTTGTGATTTGCTTTGCTGGCTTGTGTTTTTTTTTCCGCCAAAATTTGCAAGGGCCAGAAAGTTTGTGGGGGACTGAAATGAACCATATTCGCTCTTGACGTTTGAGATGGTCCTTTCTGCCCACGAGAAATTTTGTGGAGGTAAGGAGTCAATTCAACGTTCCTTGTTTCTGCTGGGTTTTTGGCGGAACCCTACTTCGATTTGGGGGCGAAGTGTTCACCAACTGCTATCAGCAGAGAGGGGAGAAAGCCAGAAGCTGTTAGTGGGTTCACGTGCTCATAACGGCCTTCAAGAAATAGCGTGTGGGCAACTCTTCATAAATTCACTTCAGAAAAAGGTTTACAGTGTCGTGCTTTGCCAATTTCTCGTGGAAGATTCGTATGGCAAGAGTGCAAAATGAAACTGGGGAAAATACTTACAAGACACGCATCCATCACACAAAACTTGAGCAATAAATAAAGAAATCTAACATTGTTTGATGTAAATCTTTCCGGAAAACTATGTTAGAACAGGTAATACGAATCCTCAAAATGTGGTTAGCTATTTGGGTGAGTTGAAGTCGAGCGTCTTAACCACTGCGCTATACCTGCGGGGCACACATAAAAAGAGTTGCCCGCACGCTATAGACGAAATATTTTCCTAGGAGGTGAACCGACTAAAAGCTTTCTGCTACCACACTTTCTGCTATTAGCGGTTGGTGAAATCTTGTGAACAAATTTGAAGCAGGTGTCGGCCAAACTTTCTGCAGAAATAATGCATGTTGAGGGGACTATTTACGTCCATGAAATTCTCCACAGGCTGAAAACAGTGTCGCGAAATTTGAAGTGAATATGAAGTTTTTAGCTCCCGCATTTGTTCTGGACTTTCCGCCCGAATTTCTTCGGGTGAAGAAACCAAAGTCTGCAAATGCTAAATCAAAACGCCAAAACAGATCCATAAAACTCGCTGTCGGTGTTGTACATTCCATCCCCCCTTCCTGTGGGAAAGTGTACGTTTACAAAAATGGCCAGTGTATAAACGAATGGCTCAGAGGCCACGGGTACTACTGTCGATCAGGTAAGAAAACAACGTGTGCTTGTATCTTGAAAAATGCAGAAACTGTTCGCCATTGCATACCCCCCCCCCCCTCTCCTGAATAATTTGCAGGAGGAAGACCAGACAAAACTCGAGCTTCTCGAAGCTTTATAATCAAAAAGTATGAGCTGACTTGCAGAAGTGATCCGTCTGTGATTATCACTGAGAGCGACGGCTGTTTTCTGTCGGGCGTTTGCATTACGACCTCTATGTTTGCTTGTTTTTTTTGCATGCGCGCTTGAGCGAGATTGTCGTTATAGGTATATGTGACTATACCTATAAATATCAGTTGTAAGTCCGGCCACCATATGTGCGTGTGTATGTGTTTCTTCTCTTTCATCCTGCGTCTTTTTTTTCGCAGGCTCTTTTTCCTAGTAGCCATGAGCCAACGTAACGGCTTAGTGGCTTTGACCTCTTGCTACTGACCTAAAGGCTGTCTTCGGCTCTGGTAGTCGAAGTAGTGTTTTGGTAGATGACAAATAAAAAAAGCGTTAGTGCTTGTCGACGCCCACACCCTTTACTGAGCAGCAGGGGGCATAAATACTACAGAACCCTCTAATACTGCATCCGTGGTAGCCTCTTACCCATTTTCACGTTAAAAACTACCGAGCCCTCCTTTACAGCATCCATCATACCCTGAGTTCCTTTGGGAGGTTAAAGGCTGGGCACATTACTCATATTTATCTCACATGTTGCATTCGAAGTTAAACGTTAAAATTGTGCTAAATAAATAACCCAAAAATAAATGGATACAAATTCTAACCGCTCAAGTACCCGTTTACATTTCATCTCAACCATTATTGCTGCTTTCTTCCAAGTATCAATTTCATTTTTGGTTCACTTAAATATACTTGTGGCCAAGTCAGTCAATAATTATTTTTTCAGGGCGGAGAAAAAGTCACAAAGCGCGGCTGAATGTTTCCTTTAATGGAGAGTTGGGAGCAATACGCCGAAAATTTGCAAATCATCGCCTTATGTTTGCTATTTTTAAGTGAAAAACTCCTAACCTCCAGCAAGATGTGAAGACTTCATGTGGAATTACAACACATCCAGAAAGGGCAGAGTATAGCCAGCTGCACCACACGAAACAGTCCACTTCTTCATCTGCCTTTTCCCTTCCGTGAGGCAAGAGAGGAAAACACTTTGTCTTCATGTTTTCGTAACACTATTTACACTCGTCAAAATACGAGACATCGTTTAAATTTGCTACTATCCAGCCATCGCGCTCGCAGAATACAAAGTGTTAGCTTGAGACTAATGCAATTTTTAACAGATAAACTTTTAAAACTGTACGGTTTTGGCATAGCATTGCCATAGAATAAAGGTGTTCTGATCATAAAATATTTATTAACCAAAAATTCTTTACTCTTAAAATTTCTTGTTATTTATATCTATTTGTAGAGAGCCTTTTAGCAGAGAGCAACTGCAGTCCATATGAGATTTTTCCAATTTCCAAAAATGCAGTGCTCGGCACCGTGGCAGCACAAGCAGTCTGCGTCCTCATGCCGGCACAAACTAACCAGAGCGCACAGAAAGAGCTCCAGACATGCCTGGGAGCGCACAGATAGAGCATTACGAGTGTCACGTAGCTCCTACTAAACTGTCAATTGGAAATGTCGAATGGGCAGAGAGCACACGAAAGACCTTCAGCTGTGCGGTGTGAGGTCGTAGGCGTTTGTAGAGCGCTTTTTGAGCACTCTGTTTAGTTTATGCCTGTGTAAAGTCCTTGAGTTCCTGGATATGCAGCTACGACGAGCATAGCATTTTCAAACATTGGCGCTGTTGCTTGTTCCCCTGATATTTTGTTTCTTTTGATTTATGATATTGATACGTGGCAAGGTTAGTGCACGAAGGTTAGTCTAAGATGACGCAGCACACAAAGCACAGAATCACAGTAGCGCTAACCTTCTTCTAGCACTAAACGTTGCTACCACTTTGTCGTCTTCTTTAACGTCCAGCGATGCAGGGCATATATGTCACAATATTTTACAAATGATTACTTTTATGTTTAGACCACTGTAGTTAGTGAGCAAGCGATTATCAGTACATTAAGTGCCAAAGAAAACAATACATTTCTTCGTACATGTATAGAATGCACCAAAACCTATTCGATGCCAAGACTTCGTGGTGCACACATCATTAGACATTGCATGCAATAACACGAATAACAAACCCAAAAGCTAAAAGCAGACGCGATAATCAAGGGTGCTTGTTCCAATAAACAGCACAGGCCTGAGGACTGTGGCTTGCACAGTTTCGACCATGCTTCGTTACTATCTCGCTTCAACAAAGTCAACATGAAAACTTTCTTTGCTGAGAACAGTTGTATTTACCTAGTGTTAAGGCTTTATGCAGTAGAGATTTGGCGCATTGTAGTCATAGCTTGGTGACAAGACACTACATATAGCAAAACAAAAAGTTACATATAGTAGTCATTGGAACCTTTAATCGTATTTTAGCGCGAATGCACTATTTCACGTTGTCTAACCACGCCTTCAGGATAAGCGTAGCGTAACCTTGAGTGTGACCTTGCCGAACCAAGAAGCAACCGCTTATCCATAGTCAAGCGCCAACTGACAGGAACATTACGGGCCCAAACGATTGGCTGCAGAATGTGAGGCGGGGAGAGGGCCGTGCACCCGCGTCAATGGTAGGTGTGTCCAGGGACGCTGAAAAAAGCCCGCTCTAACGTGCCTCAAGACAAGAGGCATTGGATTAGGCACACAACCGGATTTTCTGGCTCGTGCAGCACCGAAAGTGACTCAGCTGCGTCGCGATGCGACTGGCATCTTGCTGCGCGCAATGATTGCCTGTATAGGTGCACTGCGCAACGGCTACGGCACGTCAGACCACGCCAGGATGGCGAGTGAGCCGGATCCTTACACTGCTTCGACTGGAGAAGCGCGCCATTCCCGGCGGGCTGAGTTGGAAAAGGGCAGCTAGAAGACGCCTTAGACGAGAATCTACCGATCCCGAAGACGTGGCTGAACGCAAAGAAGATGGTTACGAAGAAATGCCAGAAAGAACAGGCCCGACTAGCGACAGAAAGACCACAACAAAAAACTGTTCGCCTGTAGACTGAGCGCAGCCATAAATATCTATACCGAGTAGAAGCACAACGAGAACGGCTCGACAAGGAAATGAACGAACATCGAGTGAACTATGATGTGCGGTTGGTCGTGGCCGCGTCCGATACAACCAAATGTTAGGGCAAAAGGAAGAGCAACTAATACATTGCATGAAGGTCGAGCTCACAATAAACGCTATGTCGTCACCTGATGCTCCTACCTCCCTATGGAGCACATCTATAGATTTGGTCTTTGAGTAGGTCAGGATCGGTTCTCATCGCGCCAGAGGGTACGACATCGCCTCTTCGATGTGCTCACGTCAGTTGTTTACCAAGTCCAGGTTTTCACACTGCTGGAAGCGTAAGTGCCAACAAATGTTTCATTTTCTACGAAACCAGCCTCGGCAACTTCTTCTGCCACGCCTTACCTACAGCCGTACATCTTCCTATTGTCAAGGCAATTTCCAAGGTTTTGGCTTCTGGACAACGAATTGTCTGGAAGGTAGCAGTGAGAGGCGATCCGAGCGATATGGCCCAACTCCATAACGGGCGTTACTTCATGCGGAGCGCGGAGCACGTCATCGCCTCTTCGAAGTGCTCAAACCAATTGTTTGCCTCTCTAACTCTCTCTACATTTAACTTCGGGGCTCACCGCCGTCACAACGTTCGAATGAACCTCGTATCTTAGAACCTCGCTTTGTACTTCGCCTCTACCAACTACCGAGTTATCCTTCTTCTCCTTCTGTTTCAATTTCTTCTTTTTTCTTATCGTTTTTCTCCTTTTTCTTTGTCTTTGTCTTCTGCTTAATTTGTTTCTTCTTCTTACGGACAATCACGGACAGGCAAGGTGAAATGCCGATGCTGTGCCCAATGTAGCTCTCGCAAAACAATAAAATCGACTATTTTGCCACTTTAATATTTTTTAGTGAAGCCTGACGTCGAAGTCAGAACCGAATCCTGATTACATGATTCTATCGATGACGATGAGGTTTTCCCTTCTAGCTATAACGAGGCACCGGAGCGACAGGGACACACAGAGGGTAGTGTATTCGTACTTGCAAGGACATGATTCTGTTCAAAGCCGATAGCAATATCTCCAGCGTGCAGTGAATTGGTGTGGTCCAGTATTTCGAAGCGCAGTAGTGGTATCGTAACAGTAGAGCCCTTTTATTACTCAATTGTTCAAATTGTATCCAGAGTTACAATGGCCTCTCACGATTTCTTTCCACACTGAATAATTATGTTATCTTCTGTGGTGATTTTAGCAAGCCAAACGTCAAATAGAAGGACAGAAAACCGAAAATCACGAACAAGTCTGCACTATCCTTAGCCATTACAGAGCTCTTCGCAGGTAATAATCTACCACAGCACGTAAATGTGCTTCCTAGACAGAAACACTCCAGTTTCCATTTTGGATCCAGTTTTTTCAAAGAGAACCTCGCTAGCAGATAAAGTATTAATAATCTCTGGTCAAAGTGATCCTAACTTTTTTGTAGCGCGTTTTACGGTGCTATAGTTGCACGGACTGTGCACGAGCGAATGAGTAACATTTACTTTTAGAACATAGGTGACTATGCATCCTTGTCACGTGCTTCCTTGCTTGATATTTAAATCACGGTTATACATTAGACTGTGAGAACAGCTGGAAACTCTAAAGAAATTCGATGACCTACATCTACCATCAAAAGTGGTGTCTTGCAGACAGCCAACTGGTGAACCAAGGTTAGATCGAAATATTCATGCACTGGTCAAGAAGCGGCACCTCATTCTCACCTAATACTCACAAAGCCGTTTGTAACGTAAATTTTAAGCAAAAAAGGTCCGTCCCCATGATATGAAAGCTAAATAAATATTAAACAAAACTTATTCTTTACTTTGGGAGAAAAAATTCAGCATAACACTAATAATCCATACAGGTTTTTAAACTCTCATGGAAGGAGACAGCTTGGCGTTCCACACCTATCGGTTGGCGGAGCCTCTCTTCGCACTACATGTCCTGCCCATGCCCATTTCTTCTTCTCAATTTTCACTAGAATGTCGGTAACTTTAGTTATTTCTCTGACCCAATCTGGCACGCTTCCTATCTCCTAATGTTACCCCTACCATTTTTCGTTCCATAGCCCTCTGGGTTGTCTTCAACTTAAGTAGAACTCTCTTGGTTAGCCTCCACGTTTCAGCCCCATAGGTGAGTACAGGTAAGATGCAACTGTTGTATACTTTCCTCTTGAGCGACACCGGTAAGCTGCCAGTCTTAATCTGCGAGTGCTTGCCAAATGCGCTCCATCCTAATCTTATTCTTCTTGTTATTTCCTTTTCATGATCTGGATCTGCGGTTACTACCTGTCCTAAGTAGACATATTCGCCTACTACTTCCAGTACTTCGCTATCTAATGTAAACTGCTGTTCCATCCCGAGGCTGTTAAACATTACCTTAGTCTGCTGCATATTGAATTCGAAGTCTACCTTTCTACTTTGCCTGTCTAGGTCATCAATAATTATTTGCAGTTCATCCCCTGAGTTGCTTACCAAGGCAACATCATCAGCAAATCGCAGATTACTGAGGTATTCTCCATCTACCCTTATCCTTAACTGCTCCTATTAAAAGTCTCTGAATACTTCCTCTAAGCAAACTGTGAATAGTACTGGAGAGATTGTGTCTCCTTGCCTAACACCTTTCTTTATGGGAATTTTGTTACTTTCTTTATGCTGAGTTATGGTTGCTGTGCAGCCACTATATATATCTTCCAGCACTTTGACGTACGGCTCGTCCACCCCCTGATTTCGCAATGCCTGCATCACCGCCGAGGTTTAAACTGAGTCAAATGCTTTTTCGTAATCAATGAATGCTATGTATAAGGGCTGACTATATTCCGAGCATTTTCTATCACCTGATTGATGGTATGGATATGATCGATAGTAGAGTACCGTTTCTGAAAACCTGCTTGATCCTTTGCTTGATTGCAGTCTAAGGTTCTCCTGATTCTGTTAGCGATTACCTTAGTAAATACCTTATATGTAACAGATAGTAAGCTTAGTGGTCTAATTTTTAAGGTCTTTAGAGTCCCCTTTCTTGTGAATGAGGATAATGTTTGCACTCTTGCATGGTTCCGGTACCGTTGATGACACCAGGCACTGCGTATACTGGGTGGCCAGTTTTTCTAGCACGATATCACCTCCCCCTCCCCGCCCTTCAACAAATCTGTAGTTATCTTATCCTCTCCAGCTGATTTCTCCCTTTTCATAGTTTCTAATGCTTCCTTGACCTCGTCCTTCATCCCTGGTGGAACGTCTGACTGTTTTTCCCTACCGCCAATCTCGTTACGGTCCTCACTACTTTGGCTACTGTGGAGATCTGTATAGAACTCCTCGGCTACTTTGACTATCTTGTCCATATCTTGCCCGCCTTGTCCTTTATCGCATACATCTGGTTTTTACATATGCCCAATTTCTTCTTCACCGCCTTAAGGCTTCCACGGTTCTTTACAGCATGTTACACTTCCTTATATCGGCCACCTAGCGCTTATTGATTAGCTTGGATATCTCGGCCAATTCGATCTGGTCTGTTGGATTGAAAGCTTTCATACTCTGGCATTTCTTAATCAAATCTTTCGTCTCCTTAGACAGCTTACCGGTATCCTCTCTAACTATCCTACCGCCTACTTCTATCGCACACCCTGTAATGATATCTCTGAAATTATTGTTCATTGCTTTTAGGGAATGTCTCCATCCTCAGTTAGAGCTGAATATCTATTCTGTAGCGAGATCCTGAACTCTACTGCCCTCACCGTTAATTCGTTGATGGGTTTCTTTCGTACTAATCTGTTGCGTTCTTTCTTCATCATCATCATCATCATCATCAGCCTGATTATACCCACTGCAGGGCGAAGGCCTCTCCCATATTTCTCCACTTAACCCGGTTCTGTGCTAGCTGCATCCACTTGACCCCTGCGAACTTCTTAATCTCATCCGCCCACCTAACTTTCTGCCTCCCCCTGCTACGCTTTCCTTCCCTTGGAATCCAGTTTGTTACCCTCAGCGACCATCGGTTATCCTCTCTTCGCACTACATGTCCTGCCCATGTCCATTTCTTCTTCTTAATTTCCACTAGAATGTCATTAACTTGAGTTATTTCTCTGACCCACTCTGCACGCTTTCTATCTCTTAATGTTACCTCTACCATTTTTCGTTCCATAGCCCTCTGGGTTGTCCTCAACTTAAGTAGAACTCTCTTGGTTAGCCTCCACGTTTCAGCCCCATAGGTGAGTACAGGCAAGATGCAACTGTTGTACACTTTCCTCTTGAGCGATACCGGTAAGCTGCTAGTCATAATCTGCGAGTGCTTGCCAAATGCGCTCCATCCCAATCTTATTCTTCTTGATATTTCCTTTTCATGGTCTGGATCTGCGGTTACTACCTGTCCTAAGTAGACATATTCGCCTACTTTTTCCAGTATTTCGCTACCTAATGTAAACTGCTGTTCCTTCCCGAGGCTGTTGAACATTACCTTAGTCTTCTGCATATTGATTTTCAAGCCTACCATTCTACTTTTTCTGTCTAGGTCATCAATCATTATTTGCAGTTCATCCCCCGAGTTGCTTAGCAAGGCAATGTCATCAGCAAATCGCAGATTACTGAGGTATTCTCCATCTACCCTTATCCCTAACTGCTCCCATTCCAAGTCTCTGAATACTTCCTGTAAACAAGCTGTGAATAGTACTGGGGAGATTGTGTCTCCTTGCCTAACACCTTTCTTTATGGGAATTTTATTGCTTTCTTTATGTAGAACTATGGTTGCTGTGCAGCCACTATATATATCTTCCAGCACTTTCACGTACGGCTCGTCTACCCCCTGATTTCGCAATGCCTGCATCACCGCCGAGGTTTCAACTGAGTCAAATGCTTTTTCGTAATCAATGAATGCTATGTATAAGGGCTGGTTATATTCCGAGCATTTTTCTATCACCTGATTGATGGTATGGATATGATCGATAGTAGAGTACCGTTTCCGAAACCCTGCTTGATCCTTTGCTTGATTGCAGTCTAAGGTTGTCCTGATCCTATTGGCGATTACCTTAGTAAATACCTTATACGTAACAGACAGTAAGCTGATTGGTCTGTAATTTTTAAGGTCCTTAGAGTCCCCTTTCTTGTGAATGAGGATAATGTTTGCATTCTTCCATGCTTCCGGTACCGTCGATGACACCAGGCACTGCGTATACAGGGTGGCCAGTTTTTCTAGCACGATATCCCCCCCGTCCTTCAGCAAATCTGTAGTTATCTGATCCTCTCCAGCTGATTTCCCCCTTTTCATAGTTTCTAGTGCTTTCTTGACCTCGTCCTTCGTCACTGGTGGAACGTCTGACTGTTTTTCCCTACCGCCAATCTCACTACGGTCCTGACTACTTTGGCTACTGTAGAGATCTGTATAGAACTCCTCGGCTACTTTGACTATCTTGTCCATATTAGTGATGACGTTGCCCGCCTTGTCCCTTATCGCATACATCTGGTTTTTGCCTATGCCCAATTTCTTCTTTACCGCTTTAAGGCTTCCCCCGTTCTTTACAGCATGCTCAATTTTCTCCATGTTATACTTCCTTATATCGGCCACCTTGCGCTTATTGATTAGCTTTGATATCTCGGCCAATTCGATCTGGTCTGTTGGATTGGAAGCTTTCATACTCTGCCGTTTCTTAATCAAATCTTTCGTCTCCTTAGACAGCTTACCGGTATCCTCTTTAACTATCCTACCGCCTACTTCTACTGCGCACTCAGTAATGATATCTCTGAAATTATTGTTCATTGCCTCTAGGGTAATGTCGCCATCCTCAGTTAGAGCTGAAAACCTATTCTGTAGCGAGATTCTGAACTCTTCTGCCCTCCCCCTCACCGCTAATTCGTTGATGGGTTTCTTTCTTACTAATCTATTGCGTTCCTTCTTCAGATTTAGGCTAATTCGGGACCTCACCATCCTATGGTCACTACATCGAACTTTCCCGATTACCTCTACATCCTGCACAATGGCGGGGGTTGAACACATTATGAAGTCGATTTCATTTTTAGTCTCTCCGTTAGGACTTTTCCATGTCCATTTCCGGTTCTTCCGTTTGCTAAAGAAGGTATTCATGATTCGTAAGTTATTGCGCTCTGCAAACTCAACTAGTAACTCCCCCCTGCTATTCCTAGAACCAATGCCATAGTCACCTACTGCCTTGTCTCCTGCCTGTTTTTTCCCTACCTTGGCATTGAAGTCGCCCATTAGTACAGTATACTGCGTCTTTACTTTTCGCATTGCCGATTCTACATCTTCATAGAAGCTTTCAACTGCCTGGTCATCATAACTACATGTAGGTGCATAGGCCTGTACAACCTTCAGTTTATACCGCTTATTAAGCCTAATTACGATGCCTGCAACCCTCTCATTAATGCTATAGAATTCATCTATATTACCCGCTATATACTTATTGACAAGAAAACCTACCCCTAGTTGTCGCCTCTCTGGTAAACCTCGATAACACAGTACATGCCCATCCTTCAATACAGTATATGCCTCATTCGGCCTCCTAACCTCACTAAGCCCTATGACATCCCATTTCATGCCTTCTAGTTCCTGTAAGAGCGCGGCCAAACTAGCTTCACTAGCTAGGGTTCTAGCATTAAACGTTGCCAGGGTCAGTTTCCAATGGCGGCCTGTCCAGCGGATTTCTTCAGATTTCTTTCTTCAGATTTAGGCTAATTCGGGACCGCACCATACTGTGGTCACTGCATCGCACTTTCCCGATTACCTCTACATCTTGCATAATGGCGGAGGTTGAACACATTATGAAGTCAATTTCATTTTTAGTCTCCCCGTTAGGTCTTTTTCAGGTCCATTTCCGGTTCTTCCGTTTGCTGAAGAAGGTATTCATCATTCTTAAGTTATTGCGTTCTGCAAACTCAACTAGTAACTCCTCCTGCTATTCCTAGAACGAATGCCATAATCACCCACTGCCTGATTTCCTGCCTGCTTTTTCCCTATCTTGGCATTGAAGTCGCCCATTAGTACAGTATTATTTACGCTGTCGTTATTTTCCCAATTTACAGCATAGTTTCAGGTTTCGACTTTTATGTTCTACAGAACTGTTGGAATTCTGTTATGATATTATTTCGAGTTGTGAGTGGAAATTAGGTTGATTGGATATTTTTGGACTTAAAAAAGCGTTTGACTGCATACCGCATGCCGTTTTATTGCATAAACTTGCTTCCCTCGGGATACACCCCGATATAATCACATGAATCCGCGACTACCGTTTCAATACATCACATTATGTTGTAAAAAATGGTGTTACGTCTCCTTCTCCAGATATTACTTTCGGTGTTCTTGAGAGATAAGTTTTGGGGTCATTGTTTTTAATTTATATTAATGATATTGTCGAGAACTTTTCCTGCAAAATCCACTTGTATGCAGACGACTGCGTCGTATACAGCCCGATAGTCACTGAATATGATAATCGCACCCTGGAGCAAAATCTATGCAGCCTCTATCAATGGTGCATCATGGGGAAATTGACACTGAATTCAAATAAATCTAAATGTGCTGCTTTTACACAAAAACGTAACCCTATAAACTCTATTGTTTCAATTCTACTTCTTTGGAACATTTTCTTCATTTAAGTGCTTCGGTGTGTAATTTAGGGAGGACCTTAGATGGAGAACTCACATTGACTATGTGATCATCAAAGCATGAAGAATTTTGAATTTCTTCTGCGTAATTTTTTAACGTCACAACAAGTATGATAGAATTGTACCTTACACACAAATGGCCTATTCTTGAGTATGCTGGTACGGTGTGGGTACATATATGAATGCATTATCGGATGGTTTAGAACGCGTACAGGACCGTGCAGCCCGTTTTGTCGTCAATGATAACTTTCAACACAGCGTTTCAGCAATAAAGGAATCTTTTCGCTGGGAATTCCCTAGTAACAGGCACATGCGCACTAAACTAGACATTATCTATCGCATTATTTCAGAAAAACCGGAATTGATAGAACTTTGCGCATTCAGATGCAATATTTTGCACCTGGATATTGTGATCATACATTTAGGTGTGAGAACTCAAATGGCTAACTAACGTTAATCAGAACTCTTTCTTTCGAATGTCATATCTGTTCAGAACAAGCTCCCAAAAATGTCATTGACTGTACATCTGTGGAAGCGTTTCGTGCTTTTATTCACAGAATCACATAATCTTAACTTTGTATATTTATTGTGGGCGTATGTGCGCCTGATTTTGCTGTATTTTATGGCTGTTTTAGTGTTCTTTAAATGTCTCAACATCTGACTATCACACTTGTAATGCTTGATTTTGTTGTATGTCCCGCATGCAACAATGCCTTGAGGGCTGTAGCTATCTGTGAACAATTACCGGTTAACCTCCCTGCCTTTCCTCCTCCTCCACAAACCATAATCCTTTCATCATTAAAAGTTTGCTTGAATATAGAGGCAGGAGCAAAGACTGATCTTTCCTTCAAAATTTTACTTAATGTGTGTGCATCCTAGAGAGTAAGCAAATCGAAACTTTGAGCAAACAAAAAAATTCCGACCAACAGCTAAACAGAATTAAAACTTCACGTCTAACTCGGTTTAACTTTCGTTCAAACCCTGCTTATTTTGTAATCGTTGCAAATTATCTTACCACTGATCTTTTTGAGAAAAGTGCTTTGATGAAATGCAAGCTGAAGGCATCTTGTTGGGAAGATGTACCTTTGGCTCTGCTGGCCACGTGCACTGGGCTTTTTGGCTCATTGATATTACTTGCAAAACTTTGTTGCATGGTCACAACTGATGTTGCATGTGATATCAAGATAATGTTTTACTGTACTCGATGATATATCAATGGTCTAGGGCGATATACCAAAGGTGCTTTCTCTATTTTAGCCTTATGTTACGTAATGGTATATGAACATTGCGAAACATTACTTACTGCCTCATAAACAGAAAATTGTGCATTTTCTCACCTTCTCCAGTTCATTTCTTCATCGGAAATCTACCTGCTGAGAAGCAATGCCTCTATGCCCATGATTAAGTGCATTCGAGCAAAGACTTTGAGCAGGAATAAAAACGACCGAACGCTTTCCCACTTGGTGTCTGTAAAGACTATGTCCGATAAATGGTAAGTTATGCTAATTGTTTTGTTAACCTTTGTTTAAAATTCTTTGGTTTAAATAGTTCACGGATTTTACCGTTGAGTGTGATTATAAGAAACCAATTTTTAGTAAGTACTGATATATTTACCATGACATTGAAGAGATTTATATCCTCATTCGATAAGCTATAATTACGTGTCTTACATAGTGTTAGCGAGAAAGCTGAAAGCGCAGCAGCTATATTTAGCACAAAAATAAGGGGGCTTGACTGCAGGCCACATCTTTAACTTGATAGTGGTAATGGCCTCGTTCTCCAGAAAATCCGCCGTGGACATTGTCTGCATCGACGTAGTGGACGAAAAGCACGGGGTACGTGGTAGCTGGCAATGTAAATGGCCGTGCTTTGAGTCGTCTTCAGGTTCCGCGAAATCACAATATCTTGTGTAGCCGTACTGGCTTGCGCTGAAAATTATGAATCAAATCGAAATTGTGCGCTCTAGAATCTTTATATCCGGCGATGAGCTGCTTCTAGGATACATAGGGACCTTTCTACAAAATGCCTAATGCGGTACCTAATATAATGTAGCAGGTGGTCTTCCATATATTATGGAGTTTTACAAGTGTATGTTTATGTGTCAGATAATAGAGGCGAAAATGGAAATATGCTTCAAGTGAGTAGCGAATTGCATGTATGAGAAAGAGAATTGACGACGCTAAATGAATGAAAAACAAAATATTCGACCCCGCCAATTTTTACATATACAGTGTTTCTCTTACTATGGAGCACACAAGAGGTATTGTTACTTACTTCAGATAAAGAATGTCCTGATCAGACGCAAATTTGATGTATGTTCACCAAAGGGGCAATTTTGAAGGTAAAGCTTTGCCAAAGTGCCATTAAATAGTTAGTATTTGTTTGCGGCGTCGCAATTTATTATCACCTGTAAGATGCAGTAGTATATACCAAAACATCCGTAAATCGCTCATTTGTTGATTACAGTATTTCATAGTCGCTTTTCCAGATACTATGGAAACAAACGAATTTACTAATTGCCGCTCCATTGTATCGTATACCGCCCCAGACTGATAACGAAATTCCATAACAAATTTAAATATGTTTTAAGCTGTTTTAAATATGGTCATAAGTTTTGTGATTAGTTCTAAACGTATAATACTAGAGTTGCCGCATTGAAGGAATTTACCTAGGCGCAATGTAATGTACCTAGGCGTACATTACTGAAACAAAAATCGCGAGGAACGTTTTCAGTGGATAGCGATACTTACCTAAAACCGCAGACGTTTACCTCCATCGGAAAATACCAGAGTGTTAAAATGCGTTAAATAGCCTGCTGCGCATTTGTATATCAACAGTCAGTCCTTTTTCTTCCATGAACATGAAACAAACGAACAGACTACCAGAATCCGTCTTCTCAGCAAATTATAGCCCCTTTCTAGTTCTGCTGTTGCAGCACCAACGCGCTTCATTGTAAAGATTGTATTCCTGCGTTGCTGATTTCTCAGCTTAGTATGCTGCTGGTGAATTCTCTGTGTCAGGGTTCCTTATCATTTGAATTTCTCTTCACTTGGCTGCTTCCTTTTTAAAGTGAAAGCTTCACTACGCCAGGTAGTTCGAGCCGTCAGGTATTCACTTTTCCTCTTGAGAGAGATTTAGAGGTCAAACTTCTGTGTTAAGCCTGGTGGCCACCATATGACGTTGGGCCCGGGTCAAGTCAGATATGCGGACAACTGGCCCATAACAATCGTCAAGCTCAGGGTCACGTGACCTAGTGGTCGCCATGTTACTTTGGGGCATCGTCAAGAAAGCCACCAAGT
>JAJIZL010032484.1:782-30114 GCA_023969395.1 Amblyomma maculatum
CAAGCAGTTGTGCCGCCAACCGAGGCTCAGGTTAGTTGCTTTAGTTTAGTGTCTGCATGGTTGTCCTCATTACTGCCTTTCTCGATGAAACTTTTTTAAGGGTCACACAAGAACTTGGTTCTAGCTTTATGATAGCACTGCCACAAGTCATGCACTTCCATTGAGAAGTGTGCAGGGATAGGGAAACGAGGAGCTCATTATCCATGTGAATGAAGTCAGCAGTCACTGAATTCAGAGATAGGCAAGAAGCAATGCTCTTTATGATTGGTTGGCTCTTAGGGTTTAATGTCCAAAGCGACTCAGGCTATGAGAGATGCTGTAGTGCAAGGCTCTGGAAATTTCGACCACCTGGGGTTCTTTAACATGCACCGACAACACAGAGCACACGGGCACCTTGCGTTTCGCCTCCACTGAAAAGCGGCTGCCGTGGCCGTGATGCTCTTTATGAGGCTGGGCTCACAGACTGCATAATTAGTAGTATAATGATATTTTAAATGAATGTCAATTTAATAGAAACGACAAAAGACAGACAGTGCTATTTTCTTAAATTCGTCAAAACAACCATGAAAAAATATCCCAACTGCTTCCTTTCATTTTAGTGACTGTTACTTCATCACGTGTGTACTTTGATTTGGAAGAGTTTTTGTGAAAGCTGTAGTGATCGGAAGTGCAAGGTTACTTTTGTTTACGCTTCCTGTTGAGCATACTTCGCTTGGGCTATAGCAAAGCCCTTTTCATCAGAAAAGAGATTTCCATTAGCTTGTTTAATATTCAGCAATTTCTTAGGTTATCGATCTCGGAAGGCCATCTTTTTGCACTACAACTCGAATGACGAAGCTGGTACTCCTCTAATCAGTCATTTTAGCGACTTGGGCCAGTCATCATGATATTCAAGCTAATGTGCAGATAATCCACTTGCACCTGACAGCCACCTGCAATGTCACTCTGGCAAGTCAAAGGCAATTAACCACCATGGTATTGCCAGGAGGGTTTCCTTTGAGGAGTTGTAGCTTCTTAAGCTGATCCAACAATAGTTCAATTTCACTTTAACCCCTTGAGCACTATTATTTCGAGATTTCTAACTAAAATTGCTTAAAATTACGATATCGTTAAAGGCCCCATTACATGAAAATTTGTTGTCTGTGTTGTGAGTGAAACATTAAGAGCATGGCGCTGGCAAGTGGCATGGCCGAACACACATTCTTCGATGATTTGTGTGGCTTAACGAGACCACATGATATCCAAAAGTTAGGAGGAGCTGCTAACTCCGGTCGTTCATTTGAGGTGGGAAAGTGAAATACGAATCAACATTCCAGTGCTCTTCAATGCTGAGTCAAGCTTGCTACACCTAGGCTACGCAGACATGTTGATACAGCTTGGTTAAAGCAGGGCTTTATATGTTGGGGGGTAGCCTACACTGGTCGCATCATACCCTTAAAGGCGGAGCTTAAGTGTCCCTTTAGTTTTTATTTTTACTGCTGGTTTCAATTGGTAGTGTAATAAAAAAGGAGGTATCAGAGACAAAAATATTTGAACCAGAAACTAAGTCAAATGAGCGCAGTGAAGTTTATTGCTCATTACGTGAAAAATCAACTGCCCGCCAATAAGCAGCAATCTAGTCGAGTAACATATAGCGAGGTTACTGGAAATGTTTTACAAGGGACGACCAAGAATGGAAGCCCAGGGGGTTTCATCGGAATGTTGTCAATTTTCATCCACTGACACAGAACTTGCAATAGTATCGTCTGAGCTGTCATCATCTTCGTCGGAAGAACTACTCATGTCATCACTGTCGTCTTCGCTTCCCATAACAATGCAAAAATTGGTGTCTGAGTCATCTTCGGATAGCGAGGATGGCAACAAAGAAAAGCTTAGAAAAGCTTCTTTCCTGCGATGACGGGCCAACAGTGCATGCGTTGCCTCTGCCAGGCACCATTTTTCTCATTAAGGCTGCTTAAAAGGCTTTCAAGTGGTAGAACAAAAAGCAGTTAACGGGTCAGCGGTGCCATCTGTCAAATGGCGCATGACCTAAGCCACAGAGGAGCGCTGTACTCGCCTAAAACTCTCAGGGTGAGGATCTATCCTGCAAGGACAAGCTACACTCGTCCAAAATGGCTTGAGGGCAGCTTTACAAGGACGAGCTGCTTGTCCAAAGCTCTTGAGGGGTTAATTATGAAAGCTAGCTGTGCAAGCTGGAAACTAAATGTTGCCTCAAAGTAGCACATACAGAGCAAGGAGTGCATGCTTTTACTAAACCTTCATTGGCAGTTTTTTAATTGGTTGAGCTTCTGATGTACGAAAAGGATGTTAGTATTTTTAAACAGGAGATGACAATGTGGGCACTGTGCTCTGTCTAAACTGGCTTTTAATGGCCTTTGCAGTGTTAATGATGAGTAAATCCCTTTGTTTTCTGACTTAAAATCTGTTTTTTTTTTTATTGGTGAAATGCAAGCATAAATTAGGTCATTAAAAATCTCTTATTTCTTGTTTTTTCCTTGCTATGCAATGCACTATTAGTGCTCAATCCTTTGCGGGGCATTATGTGCCCTCTTTTTGGCTAGTTACATTAAATACATTGTACAGAATTGTCAGGTTACGCTAATAAAAATGTTAAAAGATGTTTGGCATCATTAAAAATTAGATCAAAACACCGCTCGGGAAGGTGTCAAAAACATCCAATAGTTTTCGTATGCCTTCATTGTTGTACATGTTAAAGTATGGCTTCTTGAATGTGTATTTTTACTTGCAAACAAATGACCTTAATTATGCGTTTTGGGGTTTCTTTGAATGTTCTGAAGCTGGTCTAAGTTTTTTGTTGTTTGTAAAGCCCCTTCATTTTCTTATTGCATATCAAGGAATATTGTTGTATGTTACAATACTGGTCATAGTACTAATATTTGCTTTTTGTTCTTGCAGGTGCACATTGGCAGCAATATTATGGTAAATCAGCAGTTGATTGACCGCATGAAACTCAGTGCGGGCAATCAAGCAACAAAGTTTGCGTGTAACTTGGTGCGGGTTGTGTTCTCACCCGAAGAACTGGAAGAAAGCTCACTCTATGGCCGTGTCTGCAATGCCCGCTAGGAAGAAGCTCCAAAGAAGGCACTGGACTGCCCAAAATTGGATGCTGTTATCTGTAAGCCCTCGAGCTCATAGCCTGTGCATGTGATGCAAGAGCATTCTGAAATATTGTCCAAACAGCTGACTTTTCAGTGATGGTCAGGGCCATAATGCTTGCCTTAATGCATAATGCTGTGGTGCCTGCATGGTGCTCACACTGTCTGTGCTCTGTATATTTAATTTACAAAAGCTAAGGAAGGCTGGATGTACTCTAGCTTGTTCATTGCAGTCATGCTTCTAATGTTTTTTTTTTTCTTTTTGCAGCCTACACCTGCTTGCTCAATGGAGTACTGGCCAAGGTGGTCACCGGCAGCTGCGCATGTTTGCACTGGGATTGTGGGCAGTGATTCGATTTTTTGTCGCAGGGTCTTCGAAAGCAGGCCTGATTGCAAGGCCTAAAAGAAGGAAGTACATCTATTCAAATAAATATAAGCTCATACAAACAAATGTTTCAGTCTGAACATACTTCTTCGAACATCCACCAAATATCCCATAGTCATCATTCCTTCGAACTTCCTTTGAACCCATAATTGGCCACTGCCTGTGAACTCAACTCAAACTGACAACGGTCTGTTCACCGGGAGCTCAAAGGAAATTCACAGGAAATTCACAGGATGGTCAGAGAAATTTAATTCACTGTGAATTCAAAATCAGTAGCCAATTCTCAGTTCAGAGGAAGTTGCCTCCTTCTGACTTTTTTGAGTTCACATTGAACTCAAAGGATGTTCCCATTTTTATAAGGGTACTCAGTGTGAGGCGCAGGTTAATCTCAAGGAAATGCGTTTTGACTCTGTAGATGAAGCGGAAGGCAGTGACTTTTTGTGTCGGTGTTGCGTGCTGAGTGCGCGCCTAGATAGATTTAAACGAGAAAAGGGCAGTTTAGTGTCTCGTGTGGATGGATGATTTAGAAAATGAAGTAGGTTTGTTAAGGGCAGAAAATCAGAAACTGCTAGGACAGCTTCCTCAAATGGAAAAAAAAAAAAAAGGCAGAATTTGTCGTTAGAACCAACGAGGACGGACATTCCAGTGCGGGCCACGTGGCTGGGACCAGCACTGGCATGGAAGGCGTAAGCAAAGTAGGTCAGGCGGATCCGAACCGAAAGTTATTTAGAAGCAGCTACTAAGAAGCCGAAACAAAAAAAGGAAGAAGTAAGAAAGAATGAAAATCCCAGAGAGAAGGACACAGATAACCGAAAGCAGGAGCCAACAGTTGGGAGAGGGAGAAAGAAGGCCCAGGTGCTTATCGCCGGAGATTCTAATATGAGCAGGTGCAAGCGAGATATCTTGGAACGTGTAAAGGGCGATAAGTGAGTGTTAGCTGAAGCCTTCCCAGTGATGACAATGAGGGCAGTGCTGAAAGAGAGTAAAAATAGGCTGTTGAAGAATTCCGCAGAGCGCAGTATGGTAATAGTAGCCGCGGGGCTAAACGATGTCCTAAATGGTGACGCTGCAGGAGTGATGGAAAGTTTAGCTAAGGGAGTTGAGGATATCAGGGAGATAACACAGCAAGCGCAGATAGTTCTATGCACAGTACCGGAGGTGCTAGGATCGAACGGAAAGCTGGAAAAGGACGTGGTGACAGTTAATCAGGACATAAGAAAGTTAAGCCTGGAGAAGCTTTTGAAGTTGTTGCGGTAAACAGGGAGGATCATAAAGCAGGTTTTGGCAGGGCTTTTCAGCGAGATGGCATTCATTTTAACATAAGGGTGGGAGCAGAGATCGGATGGCGCCTGGCAGGCAGGGCTGTAGCTTTTTTATTGGGTCCGCGAGGGCTCCGTGCATAGAAGTAGTTAGAAGTGAAGCAGAAGAAAGCGTAATAATGGAGGCTGAGCCCCCCCAAAAATGGCAAGGAGAAGGCCGAGAATGAAAAGTACAAAAAAGAGATTTAACACTAGTATCAGCTACATAAACATGCAAGGAGGTAGAAAAAGAGCGAAATGGCTAAAGATAGAACAGCAGTTGAAGGATGACAAAATAGGCATGTACGCTCTTTGTGAGACTCATCTCAGGGATCGAGAAGATCCGCCGTTTATAGAAGGCTACGTCTGGGAAGGGTGCAACAGAACGAGAACGGAAAAAAGGGTGGAGGGGTAGGTATGTTGATACACCAGGGAACAAATTGGCAAAGAATAAAATCATCGTGTAAACAACTTATATGGGTATCAGGGACAACTGCCGGCATAAGGACATGGCTAGGGGTAGTTTATTTAGGAACAGGACACTAATTCAGGCAGGAAAACAAGGATCTTGTTGAATGTCCCAGTGACGATATAAGCCAGTTTTGAGACGGGGTCTATATTATTCTGCAGGGGGACATGAACGGCCACATCGACGATCTGAATGGATACACGGATTGTAATTCCGAAGTGCGTGTTGTCGGGCTAGTTGGTTCTGCATAGTAAATAAGAGAAATGCGCAACTTAGACAGGACACAGGAAGAAACACATACAACAGTTCACGAGCGTAAACTGCACGAGCGCAAACTGCTCGTGAACTGTCGTGTTTCTTCTTGTGTCCTGTCTAAGTTGCGCATTTCTCTTATTTTCGGATTGTAACGGGAAGCTAATGCTAGATTTCTGTGAGCGACACGACCTAGTTATAGTAAATAGAGAAACAAAATGTGAAGAACAAATCACATGGGAATTCCGCAACAGGCAGACGACCATTGACTACTGTCTAATGTCGCAGGGAATTTATAGCAAGGTCACAAAAATGGAAATATACGAAGAAGGGGAGTGTAGTCTGGGAAGTGATCATAAACATATTAGTCTGCAGATGGGGCCCTTGATGAAAAGAGAAATGGAACTTAGACAAAAAGTGAACGCAAAATTAAACGACGATCAAATAGCGCAAATAGCAGCAGACATAGAGAAAGCAATAGAGAAAAGCCCCATGGAAGACTGGGATTATGAACAGGTAGAACTACTCATAAGGAGGAAAATTCAGGAGGTTAAAGTAGCAAACCGCTGGAATGGAAAGAGGAAGCCACGGAGCTGATGGAATAAGGAAATAAAGAAAGCCATTGAACAACGACGGGCTGCTTCAAGGGAACACCGAGTGGCAAAGAAAGCACAGGTATCTCAAAAGGAAATCGACCAAAAATGGGAATCATATCGACAAAAGAAACTTGATGTACAGGCTATCGTCCAAAGTAAAATAAAGCAGTCCACCGATCGCTGGATAGCTGACATACACGATGCCTCCAGAGGCGAACCAAGAAAATTCTAGAACCATATAAGCTGGCTAGGCAAAAAGAATCAAAGAAAGCAGGACCGGATTCAAGATAACGAGGGAAATTGTTTAAAGGGAGACAATGCAGTAAACTACATTACATCAGTTATAGCTGAGTCATTTAAGAGCAAAGATAAGGTAATCTCCGCAAATCAGGAAGCAACACAAGATAGCAGAATACAAAGCAGCGTAGAACTGACCAATCTAAACTGGAAAAAGGCAGAAAAAAGTATTCCTAAAAACACTTCTACAGGAATAGATGGAATTCCGATCAAGCTGATTAATGAACTTGGTCCAAGAAGTAAGGAATCGTTAAAAGCTTTGGTAACAGTCATAACGAATAAGCAAATTCCAGACAGCTGGCGGTAGAGTAAAATGAAATTGATTTATAAAGGGAAAGGAGAAAAAATGCACATAAAATCCTACAGGCCGATTACCATATTATCTGTTATGTACAGGTTGTCCGTGCATGCGGTGGAATTAAAGATTCAAGCAATGGGTAGAAAGTAACAAGATACTCGGAGAACTTCAGAACGGCTTTAGAAACGGTAGGCGCTTAGATGACAGCCTGTTCGTGATTACCTAATGCATCGAAATATCTAGAGTTGAAAATAGACCTTTGTGTTTGGTCTTTCTGGACATAAGCGGGGCGTAAGACAACGTAAACAGGGAACTCCTATGGAACATATTAAAAGAAGAAGGTATCAGTTATGAGATAAGAGTTCCTGCAGGAAATATACCGGGATATCAAAGTAGAAATTACTTGGGAAGGGATAAGAAGTACGGAAGCTGTCAATGTATGCAAAGGATTAAGACAAGGTTGTCCTCTATCACCGCCGCTGTTCATGCTTTATGTGATAAACCTGGAACGGAGGATACAAGAAAGTAACCTAGGTTTTAACCTGTCATATAGATTATGTGGAAAGGCGGGAGAGCAGCGCGTCCCCGGTTTAATCTATGTAGACGATATTGTGCTGCTAGCTGAGAGTGTGGAAGAATTTCAAACTCTAGTTAAGTATTGCGGAGACGAAGGGGGCGCTGTAGGCTTCAATTTTAGCGCTGTTAAGTCAGGTCTGACGTTTTTCAACGGCTCAACTGATCTGGGTCTTAAACTACAAGGCCATGAAATACCCAGAGTAGCAGAATATAAATATCTGGGAGTATGGGTAAACGAAGGATTGGCATACATTGGAAAGCATGAGCAATCACTTAAGGCCAAAGGGCGAAGAAATGCCGGGATAATGAAGCACAGTGGATTCTGGGGATACAAAAGGTATGAGGTTTTGAGGAAAGGAATTATGGTGCCCAGGCTTACTTTCGGAAATGCGGTTTTGTGCCTAAAATCAGAAGTACAGTTGAGATTAGAAATAATCAGAGAGCCGTCGGACGATTAGCACGCGGTGCCCACGGCAAAACCACAAATGAGGCGGTACAGGGAGATATGGGCTGGGCATCTTTCGAAGTACGGGAAGCTCAGAGTAAAATATTATACGAGGAACGCCTGAGGAAACTGGACAGTAACAGATGGGCAGCTAAGGTATTTAAATACCTGTACCTAAAAAGCGTTGACTCACAATGTAGGAAAAGAACTAGGAAACTAACTAGTAAGTATGCTAGTAACAAGGACGGAGAAATAAAGAGCATTAAGCAACAGGTGAAAAACACAGAAGGTAAAAACTGGATAAATTCGATGGAAAAGAAACAGAGTGTGTAATTATACCGAAAGTGGAAAATGCAGATCAGGAAGGAAGCTTTCTTTGATAACTTAAGAGGCAGTGCCCTACTTTTTGAAGCTAGATCAGGGTGCCTTGAACACGCAGCTACAAAAAGAAATTTAACAATGAAGATGACGCATGCGCTGTATGTAGTAACTCCAATGAAACAATTGACCATGTTATACTCGAATGTAATGATATTCATCCAGAAGTCGATGCAGGCGCAGTAACTGTTTCTGAAGCTCTGGGGTTTAGAGATACCAGTGGCCGGGTGAATAAACCGGCGGTGGAAACTAGCAAAAAACGACTGAAAGATTGGTGGCTTAAAAACAGAGAAGTGACATAATGGTAGCAATGTAGCAACAAAAATTCAATAAATAGAATGATGGTATAGTTAACCAACCTAAAACAATAATTAAGATATATGGAGAAAAATGAGCATGATAGCTACTGCTACCACCCCGTTTCAAAGGGGACGCTCCTGTATTTCATCCATCCATCGAGTGACAGATGCTGCGCCTTTCCTTTCCTGTTAAACGAATTATAGAACGCCGTTGAACTTAGACGCGCTCGAAATGGAAGCCAAGGAGATTTGAGCTGCTGACGAACGGCACAGAAGACTGGAGAAATCAACTTCTTCTGATCCTGAGGTAGTCACTGCTTTTCGCTACGTATATCCAGGCATAGCAGAGCTAAGCCATCTTTGATTTTTTTTTTTTTTTTTTTTTGAAGGGGCGAAAACCTAGGCGCTCGTGTGCGGTACGATTAAAGTGCACGGTCAAGAACTGAAGCAAAACTGACAATTGAGTGAGTTAGTACATCTTGGAACATAAATAGCGCACACGACACGAAACAAGAGAGGAAAACACATCACAAGCTTCCTTATGCCGTGTCGTGTCCACTTTTTATTTTCAAAAACGTTCAAGAACCCCTGATGGTAGACATTTCTGAAGCCTTCCCCTGCGGCGTCTCTCATAACTGAGTTGATTTGGGACGTTACACCCCAAATCCTAACCAAACCAAAAATTGTCATGTAATAGCGCACGTAAGGGGCCCAAAGCACGCGACGCCCCTGGAAATGCTCCGACAGTATAGTGAATGCTTTTTCCATATCGCGCTCGTGCAGTTCAAACTTCCCCTTACCAAAAGTGTTATCGACAGCCGAAGAAAAATACCAGGGTTTAACTTACGGGTGAACCTACTTTGACGAGCGGTAGCCCGGTTTAGCTGGACAACTGTTCGTCCATCTGAATCAAATTACCCCCTGCGGATTCGACGATACAACCTATCTAAAGCTATGGGGCGCACTTTACCTTAACTTGTGCCTGTAATAACACATTATTATTAGCATACGGTTCTAAGCTACCACGTTAATCAGCAGTCGTTTTGAAACCGACCACCCGACATATGTCTAATAGCTGCTGCATGCGGCCTTATCACTGTGATTGCAGCCGAGGATCCATCATGTACATTTTGTTCGTTCATGCTCGCTATCGCGAGGCGCGGCATTATCATTCCCTTTGTCGCGATGATGCGCGAGATGTACATACCTGGAAGGATTCCAGTCACTTGCATATGTTTCTACAATTTTCTTGGTTATGCTAGTCAGTATTTGTGGTTTTATCTAGATGTTCTTGGCAGCTTTAAATAGAGCGCTGACGAGTGAAACAGGCGTTCTCTGTTCGACGCCCAGCGAGCACGTTTGCTGCCATCGCCTCTGAGTAGCTTAGTACTTTTACAGGTGCAATCAGCACAATAAAGAGTTCATTCCAGTGCTCCACCTGTCTGTTCTTTTGTGGCCTACGGTATTGCAACCACCACGTGACATCCGTGACATCGGGTGGAGGGGCAGAATTGCGTTAACGTGGAATACCCCTGTAGGGTCGCGATAAACGGCAGCTGTTTTTTTTTTTATTGCCACTTAACCGCGGAGCCCGCGCCGTGTCGAAAGGGCAGCCGGACCCCGCTCCTCGGAGCCAGGATTGAAACGGTACCGGCTGCTCCTCCGGTACCGGCCGCTCCCCGAGCACGCTTTCGGTGCGGGAACTTTTCGTTGTTATCACCTCCCAGGCATTGGAAGACTTTCGGGACGCGACAATAGCTGCGTTCCCCTCTGCCTGGGAGGGCCTGTTTTCCAGAAACTCGCTTTCTCGGCAGTCCCCCACGTGGCGCCGCTAACGAAGAAATGGGGTTTTTAATGGAGCTGTTCGACACACGACGTATCGAAGACACCGTAGCTGCGCTCTATTCGGCCCGAAAATTGGGTGCGCGGGACGATGCTGGTAATAGAGCAGTTTCGAGTTTTCTCCTAAACGAAAGCGCAATCTGACCTTGCTCACCCGCGGTGCCTCTTCCGGTTCGGGTAGCAGCGACGACGATGAGCCCTTCCCGCTAATGGCCACTGACTGAATTGTCACCCTGGACCCCTGTGGCTAACGGAATAGCGTCCTCGTCTCGAACCCTCCGTGGCGCTTCTGGAAATACGGCAGCGGTACGGCGGGTTCCCCATGTGGACCGTGAAATAGAGAAAGGAGGACAAGCGCCGGTGGGGGAAGGTTGAGAGCCTCGAGTGCAGAGAGCGTGCAGTGTGTGAGCTGCGTTTTTATTTTTAACTATCAAGGACCTGGTTTCGAGATTATAGCCAACCCACCGGGGATGGGTCTTCTTAATCAACGGGTTTGATTGGCTGCGTAATTCTGAGACGGATCATGTGAAGCGACCGCCCGCATGTCTTTGTCGTTGTCATGAAAAAGCAGCCATCAGACCCGGTTAAGTAGTTCTGTCCAGCTGAGCACAACTGGCGTGCTTGGCACGCAAGCTTTCCTCTGTTGTGAGTTAAGCGGATCTCTGTGTGAGGCCACCTAGTGTAACATCAGTTATCCAGTGTATATACTCAATGTAAATATAATTTCATCAGCTCCTTCACCTCATTAAGTTGCCTGCCTTCAATGCTTCTTCAGCGTGTCGAAGACGACCTCGAACATCACTACCCCCAAAGTTGTCTGAAGAACGGAACCACCCCTGATGTTCGTGCAGCCCCGGGAGCCCCATCGTGCCCAATGAAGATGCGGAAGACTGGATGGACTTCTCTGATGGCGTGGGGGGATGCAACGTTTGGAACGACTCAGCGAAGCTCAGGCAAGTTGACTTCGCTCTTCATAGACCCCAGAGAACTTGGTTTTAAAAGCATGACCGTTCTTTAAGGGATAGGGATACATTGAAACAGGAGTTCCTGAAGACCTTCTCCAGTGTATGCAGGAAAGAAAATTCGCAGGCCCTTCTCTAATCAAGTATTCAACCCACCTATGAACCGCTCCTGGCATATGTTGAGGAAATGAAGCGCCTCTTTCACCGCGCCTACCTTAACATGACAAAAGTGGACAAAACTGAAATTTCTTATGCGAGACATTAAAGAGTCGATTTTTGCTGGTTGTATCAAAGATCCGCCAATAACCGTGGCTATATCTGAAATGGAAGCATCCACCATCGAAAGGACTATGGACGTCAGCATGCGCCAGTACATTCGACCTCTTGAAGCCATGTACACAAGCTCTTAAACGGCTCATATGCAAGCGAATACAACCTGCGAGACATTATCCATGAGCAGGTAGGAGAGGAACTTAGTCGGCTGCTGCCATCATTCCAACAGCCCCAGGTGGCGATGCTCGCGGACGTCATCTGTGAAGGAGTACAGCAGGCACTGGACATTCCTCAAGCAATGACACCGATGGCTGCAACATAAAAGCCCACAGTGATGAACTACGCTGATAAGCTACGCTACGGCGTCCCCCGTTTGAAAGAGACTTCCCAATCGACGCAAATAGGCTGCTCCTGAACGAACAGCGCCCGCCAACCTTACGAACAACTTTCTAGCCCCAGGAAATTCGACGCCTGGAGGACCTCAAACAACCGCCCTTGTGTTCCAATTGTGGTAAGGCCGGCTGAGGTTGCTCAACGGTGCTCAAGATGAGGTTGCTCAACGGTGAAAATACTAAGATTCTCCACCGCCGGCGACGAGTGACGATGACGAAGCCATTACGCCTCCGTTACACACGATGGCATCGACGGCCAACCGACTAGAGTTCAATCCGACACCGCTGTCCAACGAACTGACAACGATGTGCCCCGGCCGCCACCACAGTACACGATGGAGCCGAGATCCGACACGAACAAATGACCTTGAAGTGGCTATCGACAGTCGCACGCTTACTGCCTTAGTGGACACAGGAGCTGACTATTCTGTCATCCGTGAACCATTAGCCGTCTAGTTCAACAAAATGATGACCAATTGGTATGGCCTGCTAATCCGCCCCGCTGGTGGTAACCTCATCTCTCCGTTGAGGCGATGCACTGCAAGAGTAAGAGTTTATGGATGTATTTACCCTACCAGCTTCGTGGTCTTGCAGCAGTGCTCCTGTGACGTGATTTTGGGTACAGAAGTCTTGAGTAAACATCGGGTGGCCATCGACATTCACTCAAAGCTCATCAAGCTCTCGACGTATAATGCCATACCTATTGCGACGACGTCGACCATCACATCTCTAAAGATCCTTAACCGTGCCGCGGCAATCAAACGTCGTCGCCTGCGTGGGCAAGGAAGACATCGGGACAGCAGAAGGCGTCGTCAAAGGAAACGTCCGATGCCGAACCCTCTGTGGAAAAGCTCACGTGCTGGTGAAGAACTGTACGGAAGGATACCGGCATCTCAACAAGGGCACGAATGTCGTTTTTCTCGATGACGTAAAAGACATCAGAGATGTCTTCGCCCTCTCCAAACAATTCGAAGATGAACCCAAGGCTTACAGCCCATGTTCGACATCAATATAGCGCTACCCCGAGCCAAGCAAGACCAGATACCCACCCTTCTTCAATGCTACAGCCAATGCTTTTCGCCAGAATCGAAGGTGCCTCGAACTCGGCTGGCCAAATCCCGAACTGTCACCGACGAACATACCCGACTTCTGTTCCAAAGCCTCTACCATGTATGTCCGCGGGAACGCCAGCCCATCCGCGATAAAGTTAGATAAAAGCTTCGCGATGGCATCATTCAGCCACAGAGGAAAAGGAGGAGAAAAAACTTTATTTAAATAAAAAAAAATGTAAACATTCCCAGGAAGACCTCTTAGTCCAGGAGCCCTCTGGCTGTTTCTTCTAGCTTAGCCCATTCGACCAGCCGCAACTAATCTGCAGGTTGCGTGGCTAGAAGGGCAGCCTCCCAGGAGCCACAGAAGAGTCCCTGGTCGGCACAATTTGTTCTAGTGAAGAAGAAAAATGGAGCTCTTCGTTTCTGTTTCGATAACCGCGCTTAAATAGAGCAAGAATGGAGGATATGTCTACCCTCTCCCCCGCATCGAAGAAAAATTGGATCGGCTTTGCAACGCGAAGCACTTTTTCGTCGATAGACCTGAAGAGTGGGTACCGGAAAATTGAGGTCGATGAAAGTGACTACGAGAAGACCACGCTCATCACTCCAGACGGCATCTTCGAGTGCAATGTAATGTTATTCGGCCTCTGCTCCGCACCAGCTATGTTTCAGCCAGTAATGGATACCGTGTTGGCTGGTTTGAAGTGGCAAATTTGTCTGGTATACTTAACGACGTCATTTTCTTTTCTTAGAATTTTGAAGAGCACCTGAGAAATGCAGTAGGATAGGATAGGATAGGAAATACGTTAATTTCTCTAGAAAGATCGTGTGCTAGTAGCAGAAGAGGTCCATCTTCCGTCTTCTCACAGGGTCGGTGCCCCTATTCCAGGGCTCCGCTGAGCTTCGCTGCTCGCTGGGCGTGCTGGATCAGACCTAGTTGGCAATCCAGATCGCCGCTGGAGAGCCGGCTCTCCCACTGTTCCGCACTCGGGTTCTTACGAAAGCTATCGTTAGTTCTACATTGCCACGTGATGTGGTATAACGAAGGTTTGCTACCACACTATGGGCAGGTGTCCCGATATTGTAACGGGTAAGTTTTGCTTAGGATATGCAGGTTAGGGAATGTTCCTGTCTGCAGTCTTCGCCAGTACACTGCCTCTTGTTGTTTTAGATCCCGATGAGGCGGCGGATAGCGGATCCGTACCCCCTTATAGTAGTTCAGAATGTCTGAGTACGTAGGGCCGACTCGCTCGGGTAGATCGTCCGATTGGGAGGAAGCTCGGCTCGTGTACCCTCGTGCTACCTCATCGGCGCGTTCGTTCCCCGCTATGTCGGTGTGTTTTGGCACCCAGTAGATGTTATGTGTGATGTTATGTGGGGTCGCGCTCTGGAGGAGCCTGAGCGTGCGGCGCGACCTACGCGGCCGTTCATGTAGTTACGGCACGCTTCTCTTGAATCTGTAAGAATGGTAAGGGACGTGTTGCTTCGATACCCAGCTACCACCGCTAGAGCAACGGCCAGCTCCTCCCCTTCGGTTACCGTGCAATCCCTGACTGAGGCGCTAGCTAGTTCCTTTAGGTTGGAATCAACAGCTACCACCACTGCGCTGTTATGTGAGCTCCTGTATACGGAGCCGCGTCCGTGTATACCGTTGTGGATTTTGTAGCTAAATTTTGTTGTACATACTTCGCCCGGGCTGCCCTACAGGCCCGTAGCGCAGAAGTGCAGTGTTCCAGTGCTCCACGAAATCAAGTAATCAAGGTTACCGTTGAAAGAGAGAAGTGGCACTCCGCCTGCGAAGAATTGTTGTTTCCGGGTCACATCACAAGCAAGAAATAAGTTCGCCCTAACCCACAGAAAAGGGCTGCGATAGCCCAGTTTCCAGAGACTGGTGACAAATCTCTCCGTCAATATCTTGGACATTTGTCAACTTCTCGCGCATTGCCTAACCATTGCTGCAACCTAAAAAAGGCTCATGCACCTTTTGAATGGGAAGCTCCGCAAGCAGAAGCCTTCGACGAGCTTAAACGCCGCCTCCTGTCCTCCCTTCTGAGGCCACTTTAATGAAAACGCTGAGACAAATTCACACCGACGCAAACAGTGTGGGCGTAGGCGCTATTCTTGTTCACAGCTGACAGTAAGGAATTGACCGTACGGAAAACGTTATCACGTGTCTAGCCGTTCTCTGTCAAACGCCGAAGGGAATTACTCGAAGACTGAGAAAGAGGGCCTCAGTATCATCTGGGCCACTCGAAGTTCCGTCCGTTACGGTCAGTCATTCAAAGTTGTGAGCGATCACCACGCGTTCTGCTGGCTCGCCAATTTGAAAGCCGGTCGCCTTGCTCGATGGAGCATAGGTCTTCTAAAATTTTACATTTATGTGGTCTAAAAGACTGTGTAAGCATTCCGACGCAGACTGCTTATCCTGAGCCCTCATGGACTATCCCCCGAAATAAAACGACCAAGGATCGGTAAGAGCCAGCAGTTTCGCATATGAGCAGCGCTCGAACCCTGAATTGATCGCGCCTCCTCCTGCTGTGTTCAGACGTCAGTTGTCGTCCTACGAAAATCTAAGAGAGGAAATTCTACACGCGTTTCAAGATGAGCCAACCGCAGGACATCTCGGTCTTGCACACACATTGGACTGAACCCGGGAGAAGTATTATTGGCCACGGTTAACTGTCGAAGTTTTTATTACGTCAAACCATGCCAAGAATTCCAGTGACGGAAGATACCTCTGGTGAGATCAGCTGGGCTACTGAACCCGATACTTGTTGGAAATCCACTTGGAAAATAAATCTGATTTGATACCACCACTAACTAAGCCCTTTAAACAAAAAGCGATGGACCTCCTTGAACCCTTTCCCAATTTCACCAACGGAAAAAAAATGGGTCATCATGGCCACCAACTATATATCTCGCTACGCCGAAGCAAAACCCCGGCCTGATGGTTCCGACGCGGAAGACACTAAGTATTTTGTCGAACAAATTCTCCGACATAGCGCCCCAGCAGTGCTTATCACGAACAGGGAAACAACATTTACGGTGGAGCTGACGCAATACATCTTGGCCTACAGTCATGCAAGCCACCAACATACAGTGGCGTACCATCCCCATACAAACGGGCTTACGGAGTGTCTAAAGAAAACGATTGTGGACATAATTGCCTTGTACATCGATGCCGAACGCAATGCATATGGAACTCCATCCCACGACCACGCTCCACGCAGTGCTGTCGCACGGGAACCTGGACGTCGCTACCTTCCTTCAGCATGTAGAGGAAGCTCGACGGCTCGCACGCCTGCGCATTAAAGACCAACAACGCACCGACGCTCGACGATGCAACTTGCGACGACGCTACGCACAGTACAAGCTGGGAGACCAATTGGACTCGCGGCTTGTCCCGTCTCCCGTACATACCCAGACTTAAGTCGGGGTATGGACGCCTGTTCGTCGTCGTTGGCTAAGTGAAAAGTTGTTGCGTCGATACTTTGGACCATACAAAATCCTTGGCTGCATCGGACTAGACTATGAAGTCATTCCCGACGGTGTGACAGCATCCCAACGGCGACTCGCGCGCCCAGAAATCGTACATGTTGTACGTCCGAAGCCGTATTTCACGTTAAAGGCTCCGTGTTGTTTAAACTTTCTAATGTTAATGTTAACCTTTCTGTGTTAATTTTAGAACATCGGGGCGACGTTCTTTCAAAGGTGATTCTAGGACGAAAATAGCAGAAAGCGACGTTTAAAGGTTGAGGACAGCGCCCCCATTCTCTTGCCGACTAGCCACAACAAACTCTTGATGCAGTGGAAGGGTCCCAGTGTTTCTAGTGGAAGAAAGAACAATGGGGGGGGGAGGGGGGGAACATTGGATTAACCTTTGGCACGCTAAGAACACGTTAATATTGGTTTGTCAGTAATCATACACAAAGAGTTTCAATTTTTGCGACTAGCACGCGAGCCCCTTGTTAGTTGCATACTCGACAATGATGTCATGAACAAAGATAGCCAATGCAGATGGCTTATCACGCCTTCCAATGCCTAACGCCGGTGACGAGGCAGAAGAAATGTTTTATTTTTCGCCTGTTAGAACCCTCCCCATAACTGTGAAATATATCGAGCGGGAAGATCCAGTTCTTAGTGCTGTTCGTGAAATGGTATGACACCGATGGCCGCGTGGTGTGGATACACCTTATCAGCCTTTGGTTCATTAGGCGATTTGAGCTTTGAGTCTATTGTGGTTGTTTCGCGGAACAGCAGAGTCGTTGTACCGCAGGCGCTTCAAAGTGAAGTTATGTGCTTGTTACATGAGCAAGACACGGCATTACAAAGATGAAAGCCCTTATAGGTCAATGGTTTGGTGGCCACCGATAGACAACTGCCTTGAACGAACAGTGAAGCAGTGTGACATTTGCAAAGCACAAAATCTGTGGGGCCACTAGCGCCACTTTCATATTGGAAGTGGTGCACAAGCAGTTGTTGTGAGAGGGTACATCTAGACTTTGCTGAAAAAGAAAAAATGTGTTTCTTATAGCTGTAGATTCCTATTCCAAATGGTTGGAAATAAGAATCATGACGTCAACGACCGCGCAAAGCATGCTCGAAATGGTGCGCTCGTTGCTCGCAACGTTGTTCATGGCCTGCCGACAAAGGTAGTCACAGATAACGGGCCACAGGTTCGTACAAAAAGAATTCGAGGAGAACTTTCGACAAACGAGGTCAAGCCCACGCTTACTCCGCCATATCGTCCTGAGTCGAGCGGCTCGGCAGAACGTGCTGTCCAAATAGTGAGAAAGTCACTGTGGAAGCAATTACTGGAAGATTAGAAGAATAAAAGGTCAAGGTCACTGTAGCACAGGATAGATAACTTTTTGTTCACTTACAGAACAACGCCGCATACACTCACCGGCCAATCGCCAGCTGAGCTGTTTTATAGAAGGCAGTTGCGCACAAGGTTATCTTTGTTGAAACCGAATCTTCCAGATGCAATAAATGACATATCTGAGACGAATGTTCGTAGTGCAAACAAGCGAAGGAGTTCACCAAGGTAATTTTTGTTGGTGATAGAGTATTTGTGCGTTCAGTGCCTGGGGAACAAGTTAAGCGGCGCCCAGGCAAGGTCGTGGATGCAAACTCAGCAATCACATGTGGTTGTAGGATGGACAGACGTAGTTTGTGCATACTGACCATTTGCGACATTATTTTGGGAAGCCTGCTGTTTTCAACGAAAGTAATACAAATTTACCCTTTGCAAGTGACTTGCCCGGAAGTGAGCGTTCCCCTACAGCTGCCTCGAACCAGCCAGTGCTAGATCGAAGTGACTGTTGTCCACTTGCAAGTGACGCCAAAAGTGCATCAACATCGGAACAAACCGATGCTTGGTTACTTGTGCTACCAAGGCGCAGAGCTCGTGATAAGCGGAAGCCGGATCGTCTGCGTATGATAGCTTCTAATTTTCTTGGAGGACAAGTGTAATATTGGCGCAACGCTTATCAAGCCTGTTTTGCCGCTTTGCTACTGTGTGCCGCTTAGCTATTGTGTGCCGCTATCTGACGTACGCGGTCACGGTTCGCGAGTGCTAGTTTAGCGCTAGCCAATAGCATGCCTCGGCTGCACCCAGGCTTCCTTTATAAAATGAAGCCACTGAATCCTTGTTGTCTGTATGTTCGTGTTGCTGTCCAAATAAAGTCTTGCTTTCTCGGCGTCTCTGAAGAACAGTTGGGATTGGGGGAACCTGAGTGAGTGGGAAGAGGTTTAGGGGGTCGGTGTAGAGGTAGCGGTCCCGGAGGGCATCCAGAAACCTTATATCGGTGAGCGGAGACGACTGAAGAAGATGGGAAATAGCCCTTCGCAGGGACGTTTTGGTGTGTATAGGGTATAGCAGCACCCTGAGAAGCGACCGCGATCGCAGGTCTGGCCCCACTGTTGCCGAAGAAAGGAAGAGCAGTGCTCCCCATATCAAACGCCAGCTGGGCCAAACATAGATGCAGGAGGCGATTGTGTTTCTGGGCCCGCCAGCGGTGGTGGACAGTGTGCTAGGCTTCCCAAAGGTGCAGCTGACGGCCGTCTGCAGCAGATGGAGTGCGTTGCTGCAGGAAGTGGGTCGGCGACAGTGCGGACGTCCTCCAGAAGGGTTACAGTCCAGGCAGAGAGATAGCTAGGTGATAGAAGCAGAGGAAGTAGAAAGACGAGTGAAGCGAAAGAAGTCCCATTCAACTACCTGGATAAGTTTAGTAGAGTTGCGAGCAAGGAAGGGGGAATGGGAAAGTTACATTTGATATAGTGGGCGCTACCATGGCAGACCCCTGTATTAGTCCAGGTCAGATGGGAAATTTTTTGGCGAGGTAAAGGTCTGGAGAGGTGTCTTGTTGGACACCATATCCGACCCTGGTCGGGCGAACGAAGTCATTGCGTACCGAAAAACACTCGTTCTGGATGAAATTCAAGAGTGAGTTGCCCTTGCGGGTGTTTTGGGAGTAACCCCAGCTGGTTTGACGGGCATTGAACTCGCCTAAAACGAGCAAGGCGTTACGGCCAGCGCAAGAAAGCGCCTTACGAAAGGTTAGGAGGATAGGGGCTGAACAGGTTTTTAGAGGGATGTACACATTGCGAACGAATAAGCTTGCATCAGTGCGACGAAGGTTAAGTGTTTTAAAGAGCAGATGGGAACAGTTCGAAACATCCAGCTTGTGCAGCATGGCAGCAATGTTGCGTTGCACCAGGGTAGCAACGTTTGGGCTTGTGTTAGAAGCATAAGCGTGTGCAGGGTTCTGCATTAGGGGAGCCAAGTTTCACTGCAGCGCTCCCCCTGTCTGCGGCGCCCCTACAGCTGTGTGTCTGAGAGGAGGCGCGTATGACGCAGCCAAAGGTGCCATGTCTATCGGCTCCTCAGTTGACGTCGGCGGTGGTTGTGGAGGTACGGGAGCTGAGGAAGGAAGAGTGGAGGGAGGGAGACGACAGACGCGGTAGCGCCAAGCTGGCACCAGCGGTGGGTGTAGAGGCGCGAGAGCTGGGGAAGGAGGAGGAGGAACGGGGCATACAGATGAAATAGCTCGGCCTGCAGCTGATGCGACGACTTCTGAATTTGGAGCTGCTGGGCAGCGATAGTGGCCTCGAGGGCCGTGATTTTGGGGCCTGGCGCGCGAGCTTGCGATTTCCAGCTTACCGGTGGGTTCTTGGTTGAGCTGACGATGGTGGTGGCGGAGGTGGAAGTATCGGACCTGGGCAGAGGAGGGGAAGGAGATAGAGCGATAGCTGTCGGCAGACCCTGCACTTCGTAAAGCAGAGCGGCGGCGGGGACAGGAAAGTCGAGAGGTCTTGAGGATGGGCTCGGTGGGAGCCGCTGGTGAGGAAGGTTGCTGCTTCGATGTAGCCGGGGTGACGACGCGTCGTTACAGTAGAACCGCAGCCTGCACGGAAGCGACCCCGGGATGTGGGCCTCCTTGCACAGGATGTAGCAGTGAATGCAGGCTGGAGGCTCGACTGCCTTGTGGGCCTGACCGCAGCGGTGAGGCTTCGTGCAGACATCCGCTTAGTGGCCAACAGTTCATACAGGCCTCTGCTTTGGGGTAAAATGGGTGGCAGTGGTAGATACCCCAGTTGAAGATTATGGAGCTGGGAAAGGTGGGGCCGACGAAGGTGATGAGAATGACTTTTGGGCGCCCCATCGCGTCCTGCGTTTGGGAGTCCACAGTCCACAATGCCGCAGAGGGAGTTGTCGGGTGCGGCGATGTAGGAACACAGGGAATAAGACCTGTCCCCATTGCGGAGTCCCGAGATCCGGAGATAGAGACCAGCGCGTGGCGAAGATGAGGTGCTGATTGTTAGTGAGATGTACGGATTTATCCATACACTGTCGGCGGCACTGGCGATGACATAACCGATGTTGGCATGGGTGCAGAGAAAATAGAGCAACGCTTCGTTACAACCGATGCAGAAGTCAAGCCCACCTGGTCTGAAGACGATTTTGAAGCCTTCCGCAGGGAGGCGAGGGAGGAGAGCCTGACGGCGGAGAGTGGCTAGGGGTGGTTGTGGTTGGCACTGGAGTATAGGTCTGGAGCCCGGCAAAGCTTTGCAGGTCCGGGCTCTCCTCTCTTGTTCTCTTACATTTTTTTTTGTCAAGTTATGAGAGGATCAATAAAAGGTAAAAGGTAAAAGGCGACTGTGAGAGTTCGCAGGCCGCAGCTGTACGTTGTGCCTTCAGGCACGGACGCACTTTGCGTCGGCTTCAAGATCGGCAGGATAGAGACGCTGTCTGTTTGGTATTGCATATCGGTGGTGGTGGTGAAAAACATTTATTTACTCTTTGTAAAAGGAGGTGTTGGACCGAGGTCCTATTGGCCCAGGCCCTCACAAATCTAGGTGGAGCTCCTATTCCAGGGCCCCAATGGCGTCTAACGCCGCTCGCGCCCTGGCGACCAAGGTCCACTGGGACTGTAGGTAATGGCAGCTGAGCAGCGCCGCCTCCCAGGCCTCCCTAGAAGGGTGGGTAATGAAGGATTGGGAAGAATGGGGATTAGATGGACAGGCCCAGACCATGTGGAAAACGTCCGAGAAGGTCGCTCCACACAGGCTGCAGCCCCCATCAAAGACTCTATTGAAGTGCTTCAAGACTGCCGGGCACAGCATTGTGTTTGTAAAAATTTTGAGAAGGAGCCTTTCGTACTCCCTCCGGAGACCTTTACAAGGTTCCTGAAAGCGGCGGTGGCTGTCCTTATATTATGTGGCAATTTCTTTGAATCTAATAAGACACTGAGTGAGCTCGGAGTAGACTTCCCGAGCAAGTTTGAGTGCCCGGGGAGAGAGGACGCGGGCCGCCTGATTGGCTGACTCATTGCCCAGGAGTCCCTGATGGCCAGGAGCCCAGATGAGATTACAATTTTGAGGGTCGCTGGACCAACAGCAATTTTGTAGGATGCGCTTGGCTAGAGGAGGTATCCAACCCAGCCCATAATTCCGACAGGCTCCTTTGGAGTCGGTAATGATGTGTTGTACTTGTGGGAGGGAGAGGGCGAGCGCAATCGCGATTTCCTCCGCGTATGTTGTGTTGTGGGCCTGGAACGGGAGTCCTGCTACTGTGTTGGTGTTGTGGACCACTGCCGCGGTGAACCTCTCACAGTAGAGACCGGCAATGTCCACGTAGTATACACGTTGTTGTCTACCATAATGCCGCTCCAGTGTTTCCGCACGCACCTGGCGACGGCCATTATGATCACAGTGTGACATGTTGCACGGAATGGGTCTGACCCTGAGGGCGCGTCTCCAGGGTTCTGGCGCTCGTACCCGTTCCTCAAAGGTGGTGGTGCATTGGATGTGTAGTCGGTCAAGAAAGCGGCGACTGGATGGCTTTTGTGATAGGCGCGTGTATTGGCTGAAACGATGGGCCTCTCGGACTTCCCGATAGCTGTTAACCATCCCAAGGTCCAACAAACGCTGGTTGGATGTGGCAATGGGGAGGTGAAGAGCCCGTTTGATAACTTTGCGATGTATGATCTCGAGTTGGTCCTCGTCATGTTTGCGCATGTGAAGGTAGGGGGTTGAGTAGATAATTGTACTGGTAACGAATGCATGTGCCAGCCGAAAGGCACCTTTACCGTCTTAACCCCCCCCCCCCACTTATTGGAGACCCGGCGGACCATACGGCCCACCTGGTCGCCATACATGCGAAGTTTAGTTAGTGTTGTGTCTGGTCTGCGTTGTTGGTGAATAAAGAGACCAACGATGCGGATCTTGGCCTCTCTAATCGGACCCGAATGGAGTGTAAGGTGAATTGATGGGTCGTCCTAAGGGTATGGACGGATGTGAACAAATTTCCTCAAAGGTGGTGGTGCACTGGATGTGTAGTCGGTCAAGAATACGGCGACCGGATGGCGTTTGTGATAGGCGGGTGTTGTGGCTGAAAAGATGCGCCTCTCGGAGTTCCGGATACGTGTTAACCATCCCAAGGTCTAATAAATGCTTGTTGGATTTGGCAATGGGGAGGCCAAGAGCCCGTTTGAAAACTTTGCGATGCATGACCTCGAGTTGGTCCTCGTTATGTTTGCACATGTGATGGTAGGGCGTTGAGTAGAGAATTTTACTCGTAACGAATGCATGTGCCAGCCGCAAGACATCATTACCGTCTTAACCCTCCACGCTTATTGGAGACCTGGCGGACCATACGGCCCACCTGGTGGCCATACATGCGAAGTTTAGTTAGTGTTGTGTCCGGTCTGCGTTGTTGGTGAATAAAGAGACCAAGGATGTGGATCTCCTTAGCCTCTCTAATCGGACCCGAAGGAAGTGTAAGGTGAATTGATGTGTCGTCCCGAGGGGAGGGACGGGTGTGGATAAATTCTGATTTAGTGGGAGCATATTGCAGACCACAGTACGCAGCGTAAGCGTCCACCACCTCCGCTGCCTGTTGTAGGCATGTTTCCATGTGTCCAAGATTACCTTACGTTGACCAGATAGAGATATAATCCTCATATATGGCATATCGGATGCCAAGCATAGAGCTTAATTTTGCGGGAAGGTCTTTCATTGCAAGGTTGAAGAGGAGAGGAGACAACACTGCGCCCTGTGGTGTATCCCGGGATCCGATGGTATAGGGTCCAAGTTCCGTGTCATGAATTCGAATATAGGCCTACCGACCCGCGGGAAAATGCCATATGTATCGGTACGTAATCTGACCACAGTTGGTATTTTGGAGATGATTTAGTATCACTTCATGTTTGATGTTATCAAATGCTCCTTCCAAATCTAAGGCAGGACAACATAGTGTCCGCAAAAGTGTGATGTGTTTCGAGGTAAGTGAGCAACCTGTCTCGCACCATAGTCTCCATCAATTTGCCTACACACGATGGGAGGGTGATAGGGCCCAGGTTTTCCACATCAATTGGCTTGCCTGTTTTATGTCACTAGGGCTGCCTTCCAATCCTGAGGGAGAGGAATCTCTTCTCAGCCATATTTGGTTGGTAAATTCAAGGAGGGTATGGTACGCTGCATCTAGAAGGTTCGCGAGAAGTTTGGCGGTAACCTTGTCCCGGTCCGGTGCAGTACCCCGCTTCATTTTGGCTAGGGCCTCCTTCAAATTATGGAGCTGGAGATTTGAGATTGTCCAGCTCCAGATTTGTTTGGCCTGCGTATGAACATTGGGAAAGACGAGGATCTACTGTGGTACAAAGATATCTGTCACACAGTGTTCGGGCCAACTGTAGTACCGGGAAAGTTATGAATGACACGATGGAGATGCCGCGTCATTTCTGCACATGTTTGAGAGGAGTCTATAAGTGCACGAAACAAGCGCCACGTATTACGACCAGACATCTGGTGAGCAGCAGTGTTACGTCGATCCATCCAGTTAGTGTCAGCTAACTTAGCGGCATAGTCGGTAGTTATTTGGGTGATTTCAACGATGCGGTGTCTGAGTTTCTTGTTGTGTTTCTGTTTTTTTCCACCGTTTGGTAAGACTGCGGCGGGCCTCCAAAAGATGGAGAAGATGGTTGTCTACTTCTGGGATGGAGTAGGTGAGCTGAATGCGCTGTTAGTTAGTGCGGAGAGTTGTCATTAGAGAGGTCACCCACTCGTTACACTGTATTAATAATGCAGTGGTCACTGCCCAGGGTGCCTTGCATATTAAGCCAGTCGGCGTGCTGAATATTGCGGGTAAGAGTCAAATCAGGGTATGCATCTCTGGTTACTGAGTTGCCCATGCGAGTGGGATTGGTCGGATCTGCGTGGAGGGTAAGACCGAGGGTCGAAATTAGTTCCGCTAATTTTCGTCCTCGGGCTTCCTCCCTAAGGTAGGCCCATTGCCGACACGGAGCATAGAAATCTCCTACAATGAGTAGGGGGTCGCGTCCAGCCACGCGCATTGCTTCTGTAAATAGTTTTGAGCGCTGAGCATGGTCACGTAAGCATTGTTTGGTCCGAAGCTTGCGCGTTTCAGGGTGGCTAAATACTTTCGCGAATCCCTTTCGCGAGACCAACGGGCAGATCTACCGCATGGTTCCAAACCAAGTTTCGCGACTTCTGTCAGATAAAAGATGACATTACGAAAATTGAATGAGTCCTCAACATTTAGCTGCTAACTCGTTCGTGTGACGACCCCAAACAACGAAGGTTTGGACGGTCATACCCCTAAAGAAGCAGAGGTCGCGCTGCCGTTGGACGCCAGAAGAAAATATCGTGGTTGAGAAGGGCGCCGGCGTCGTTGTGGTCTCGTTCGGCATGGCGCAAGCAGGACAGCTTACAGCTCACGAATTCCAGGAAGAAGGCTGATTTACCCCGCTTGTCTAGCAATTGTAAGAGCGTAATTATTATAGGCACGCAGAGAGATCGAGCTGCAGGGGAAGATTCCCCAGGAGACTGTCAGACGTCGTTGTTGACAACAGACGAAGCCAGCACCAATCAAACGGCAAACAGCCTCTTCAGATGCCGCGGGTAGCGCTCGCCGGCGCATGGCACTGGCGAATGCGCTGACGGTTGATTACTACAACAGCGATTTCGCTAAAATAAAAAGCAAACAAAGACGACTAGAGTAACGTATGCCATGTGGTATGCACTCCCAAACCTTAACAAATTCTAGGAGGCAATGAATACCCGTTAAGAGCGACAGGACTACTTCTAGTGTAGTGTTTTTCAACAGAGTTGTTTTTAGACACTTTGAGACAGTTTATTTCCTCATTTTTATCCACTGGGTGTTGTCTGCCTATTGAAAAATGACACGTACCCACCATGAAGGATTTGCCCAGGTGTGTTGCCCACAAACTCAGTCACAGGCACAAGCTTGTCGCAAAGCGAGAATGTAAAGAATTATAACAATGCAGCAAAGGCCTTAAGGAATGAAATCTATTTGTGTCTGATGACGTGTTGGATTTGTGGTCGGTGAAGTGATGTTTCCTGTTCAGTGTCTGATTGCACTTTCTGTACACGGCGCGCATGAACCAAGAAAGTATTTAAATGTCCGTCACGCGATTAGAGGGCTCCTCATCGCTACTGTCATTATCACTAATTACGGCGTCATTGTCATCGCTACTATCATCGCTAGATATGGCAACTTACGATCTGTTTCTTAAGAGTCCGGCGTGGAGTAGTAGTTTGCGCAATTGGCTGGGAATCGGAGGGATAGTGGTTCGATTACCGATGGGAAAGACGAATTTTTTTTTTGCCGTAAATGGCCGTGTGTTGGACCTCTTCTGATCATACTTTCTGTACACGGCGCTCATACACCATGCAAGGTTTCGCCTTACAAAGTGTCTCTAACTCCATGTTCTGGCCGCGAAAGCAGAGTTTAGCATTCTACTCGGCTGCGTTGTGATGTCCCCTGCTCTGAGTGCGCCAGGCAGGGCTGCTTATAACAGGTTTTGGCTGAAAAGAAAAGCATGCTTAAAGCTTTTGGTAAGGCTCATTAACTTTATTTTTGCTCAAATCAATCTTTATTTTTTAGATTGTAATTGAGTGTCACGCATTTTTGCATGAAACGACTTAGAGTCAACCCTACACTCTTCCTTGAAGAGTGAGTACTTCGGCCGATCAGGGCACTTCTCTTGGTATGCCTTTTGGCAATTATCAAACGTTGCCCCGTTTACCGCATTTGCGTTCCAAGCAGCCAGCTCGCAGTCGACCACGTCTGTGGAAAACAACAGACAAAACGTATCATTAAGCTACAGTGTATGATGCCTGATGGTAATAGGCAAATATTTGCTCATTAGCACGCACCTCAGCCCGACGATACGGCTAGAAAGAAAAACTATGCATTTTTTACAGAAACGTCTCAGTTGAACTAAAATTTACCTCACGAAGGGTTTGCAGGTAAACTGGTGAAAGAAGGCTCGTTCACACTCCCTAGTTTTAAATTAAATACTACCTTAAATTCCAGCGTGCTTGCAAAAATTTTGATTGGTTTGACACTCTTTGATCATCAGATATGGATGCTAGACTTGAAGCGAAGCAAATGTTAGCACAAATGTAACATCCTATAAAAAAAACAGCTTCAACGCATGGTATAAGACCAACGCAAAATATAAGCTGCCCCATTTAAGGAAGAAAGCATATTGTGGATGGCTTATAGTACTTCTAGGCTGTCGATATTGGTGGCTGTTATCCAGGTTTCTAATAACATACTCACTGAGTGTAGGTGAAGGAGAATGAATGTCTATCTGATATATATTGTTATGCGTCTAAATGTAGATGCCTCGTTATCACTGGATATGTCTGAAACTTGCAGGTACCTCAAAGAAACAGGATCCCTTGACGTTACAGTTTGACTAGACCAGCCTGTTAAACTGAGCCCTTTATTTTACAGTGTGAAAACGAATATTAAAAAAAAAAATAAAGTTAAGACAGAACCTTGCAGCATAGCTGCTTTAAAATGCAAAATCGTGAGCGCTGGTGGGTTCGCTTACGTCTCCTTTTCGCCACTGTCGTCTTATAGCCTACCGGTTCCGATGACAGCCGGTGCTCTTGCGTCCTGCTGGCACCAAAACGTCTTGCGGATACGCATAATAAATATTCACGATGCGAAATGTTTAATTCTTTCACTTGATTTACTTCCCTGCATGGCGATTTGATATCTGCTCGGATATCTGAAGAAACCACACATCGGTTGCAAGGCAGTATAATTTTTATTGCGCGATAGCGCAACGGTCTCGTGTTGCAGAAATGTCGGCACTGCGGTCGGCGTAGCTGCTAGTGAACAAAAAGTCGCCACGTTGACAGTACCATGATGTTCCAGCGATCAGACATTGCACGAAAATTTCAAACAGCCCACAAATGAGGCGTTAAAAATGGCTTAACGCGTGAAAATAAACCGAGTAAAACATGGGACATGTCATCATCATCATCATCATAAGCCTGATTATACCCACTGCAGGGTGAAGGCCTCTCCCATATTTCTCCACTTAACCCGGTTCTGTGCTAGCTGCATCCACTTGACCCCTGTGAACTTCTTTATCTCATCCGCCCACCTAAGTTTCTGCCGCCCCCTGCTACGCTTTCCTTCCCTTGGAATCCAGTTTGTTACCCTAAGCGACCATCGGTCGTCCTCTTTTCGCACTACATGTCCTGCCCATGTCCATTTCTTCTTAATTTCCACTAGAATGTCGGTAACTTGAGTTGTTTCTTTGACCCACTCTGCACGCTTTCTATCTCTTAATGTTACCCCTACCATTCTTCGTTCCATAGCCCTCTGGGTTGTCCTCAACTTAAGTAGAACTCTCTTGGTTAGCCTCCACGTTTCAGCCCCATAGGCGAGTACAGGCAAGATGCAACTGTTGTATACTTTTCTCTTGAGCGATACCGGTAAGCTGCTAGTCATAATCTGCGGGTGCTTGCCAAATGCGCTCCATCCCAATCTTATTCTGCTTGTTATTTCCTTTTCATGGTCCGGATCTGCGGGTACTACCTGTCCTAAGTAGACATATTCGCCTACTACTTCCAGTGTTTCGCTACCTAATGTAAACTGCTGTTCCTTCCCGAGGCTGTTGAACATTACCTTAGTCTTCTGCATATTGATTTTCAAGCCTACCTTTCTACTTTTCCTCTTTAGGTCATCAATCATTATTAGCAGTTCATCCCCCGAGTTGCTTAGCAAGGCAATGTCATCAGCGAATCGCAGATTACTGAGGTATTCTCCATCTACCCTTATCCCTAACTGCCCCCATTCCAAGTCTCTTAAGTCTTCGCATACATGGGACAAGTCTTCGCATACATGTCCCATGTATGCGAAGTAAATGTTTCCCTAATCTTAGATTACTCTACTTTATGAAGCGATTGATTTCCCGTAAGGCACTAATGTATTCCTGAAGCAGGGTTTTAACCAACTACCGTTCGCTTGAGAACCACACGCTTTACCAACGAATCCGCGCAAGGAAACATTTTTCCAAATAAATTATACCTTTGTTAATACCTTTGTTACATAAGTGACTTTCTCTGCTGTGAAATGCCGTCATATGCAGGGGCAGCCGCCCCGTCAAGCTGCTCTTCGAAGCAGCTTTTTAGCGGCTGCTTCTTTCCTTTCCTTGTACTAAACGAAAATAAAGTTATTATTATTGTTATTATTATTATTATTATTATTATGTTTATTTTATGTATATTTCTGTATTACTATAATCAATGTCAGTTATTTTTGTTTTTTTTTTGTCTTCTATCTACCGTTCGTTTTTTTTTTCTTTATTTCCTGGTGTGCTAAAAAATTCTCTCACTGTGTATATAAGTGATGCTACTCATTGTTTGCTTACTTTCCGTGATACTTTTCGTCTGTTTCATTTCATGTATTATTTATTTCTTTTTTTGTGTTCTCTTTGTGTGTGTAAACATGCTTGTGCTTTTTCATTTTTGTTTCTTTTTTTTTATTTGTGCTGCAGCACAAAGACCACATGGTTGTTCCTGCGCACATTAAATAAAGATTGATTGATTGATT